>OU026153.1:107157753-107397753 GCA_907269105.1 Volucella inanis | reverse complement strand
CTGGAAGTTTTATACAAGAAAACTTTTTATCAACTTTCGGCACACTTCTATCGTCGGAAATAAGATTATGTTCGGAAAACTGAGAGACGATATTGTCAATGTCATCTTTGCTGTTTACTTCGTCCAGGCTGGTAGGAACGTTTCTAAGTCTGGATTTGATTTCGGATCGAAAAATATTCCAATTTGCGTGTTTCAGATCCTGGAAATATTGCACGAGCTTATCACCTGAACAGGGAAGCCGACAGAGAACTGAATTCTGATTTGGAGATAGGTCATTAATTGTTACTGGCCGGGAAATATGACTAGATAAGTAAGTGAGAAAAAAATCGATAATAGATGGACGACCACGAGAACCAGCTTGAATATAAGTAGGACTAGACGGAAACAGACCGCGAAAAGGCAACATAGTAAATTGGTTAGACAGAACGTTACCCCAGGAGTTAGCACGTACACACCCTAATCCCGATGTCTACAGTTAAGATAACCTCCAATTAAAAAGTCACCAGCAGAACTGAAGAGTTTCCTCAAATTGGTATTTAACTGAAGCTGTTTTACAAATCCAGGAGTACCACTAAGGAAAAAAAAAACAGAAGATTTTCAATCAAGATTTTCTAAATGTGTGTGAATACTTTCTAAAAGCTTATGCTGAATTGATCTCCTTATTAGGATTGACACCACCACCGTACATCTTCATTGTTCTATCCGTACAATAACATTTAAATACTAACATTGATATATGCATTGTGGAATCTAGCCATGTTTCCGTTACTAATGCAATATCAATATTACTATTGTTTAAGAAACTAATAAGTTCAATATGTTTATTTTTAACACTTCTTGCATTCAATGTTATAATATTTAAATTATTATTTGTAATATAACTTGACATGTTTGTACAAAAACTTGGTAGCTATAGTAATTGTGCGATGTCATTAAATCGTTCTACTTTTGTTTAACATGAACCTAATTTATTTATCATCTCCATTAAAAGGGAGTTTAATCTTCCTGGTGAATAACTCACCATTGTTGGTACTTAAACTATTGCTGCACAATGGCAACTCTGTTGAGACCTTTCGCTTCCACGCTTTTGGTGTAGAGACATTACTGCCCCCTATTACTACAACCCGCTTTGTAGCTGCTCGTGTTGGTAGAGCTGGGAAATCCCATAAAGAGTGAAGAGAAATGTTGGCATTGTTGTTGTTTCTGTTAATTTGATTTTTGTTGTGTAAGAAAGATCGGTTCGTCTTTGCTGTGAGCTTCTTCTTCAGATCAAAATAATGATTTCTGCTTGTGCATGCGCTGTCTGTCGATTTGTGTTCTCCTCTGCAGTTTTTACATTTGCGAATATTTGAACTGCACTGTTCAGTTTCATGAGAGCCAGCGCAATTAGTACAATATGTTTTTATGTGGCAGTTTTTCTCCCCGTGGCCAAACATCTGACAGTTTCGGCACTGTCAGTTTATTTGTTTGCTTTCGATAAAAGCTCCAGTTCATTTTTGTATGGAAAATTGCACGAACGCTCTTTTTTAATTGATTGAGTTTGATACTTCCATTTTCAAAAGAAACTATGTAGAACGTGTCAATCAATGTTTCAATTTGCCCTAGACCATATAAAACAGCCTTCAACACTTTACTCACACATCACACATCTGAGTGATCATAGAATTATATGATTCTATAGAGTTGCGTATAATTTTTATGCCAATAGACATCTTCTTAATACAATAGTCTCCTATTATAAGTAGGTTCATTATATAGTGCACATAGTCACAGGATTTTTGCAACACTTTTATTGGGGGAGGAACTATATTTCAGAAAGGTTTAGAAGATTTGTCTAGAGAAGCGATCTTCCTACTCCACTCTTAATAAACTTCGCTATGCCTTTGCTGAAGTGTTTTACCAGCCTTTGTGAGATGGGCTGTCTATATCTTTGCCAGTTTCCCCGGTGCATATTACGCAAGCGAATAAACTCCAAAACATGAGCTGGAAGTTTTATACAAGAAAACTTTTTATCAACTTTCGGCACACTTCTATCGTCGGAAATAAGATTATGTTCGGAAAACTGAGAGACGATATTGTCAATGTCATCTTTGCTGTTTACTTCGTCCAGGCTGGTAGGAACGTTTCTAAGTCTGGATTTGATTTCGGATCGAAAAATATTCCAATTTGCGTGTTTCAGATCCTGGAAATATTGCACGAGCTTATCACCTGAACAGGGAAGCCGACAGAGAACTGAATTCTGATTTGGAGATAGGTCATTAATTGTTACTGGCCGGGAAATATGACTAGATAAGTAAGTGAGAAAAAAATCGATAATAGATGGACGACCACGAGAACCAGCTTGAATATAAGTAGGACTAGACGGAAACAGACCGCGAAAAGGCAACATAGTAAATTGGTTAGACAGAACGTTACCCCAGGAGTTAGCACGTACACACCCTAATCCCGATGTCTACAGTTAAGATAACCTCCAATTAAAAAGTCACCAGCAGAACTGAAGAGTTTCCTCAAATTGGTATTTAACTGAAGCTGTTTTACAAATCCAGGAGTACCACTAAGGAAAAAAAAACAGAAGATTTTCAATCAAGATTTTCTAAATGTGTGTGAATACTTTCTAAAAGCTTATGCTGAATTGATCTCCTTATTAGGATTGACACCACCACCGTACATCTTCATTGTTCTATCCGTACAATAACATTTAAATACTAACATTGATATATGCATTGTGGAATCTAGCCATGTTTCCGTTACTAATGCAATATCAATATTACTATTGTTTAAGAAACTAATAAGTTCAATATGTTTATTTTTAACACTTCTTGCATTCAATGTTATAATATTTAAATTATTATTTGTAATATAACTTGACATGTTTGTACAAAAACTTGGTAGCTATAGTAATTGTGCGATGTCATTAAATCGTTCTACTTTTGTTTAACATGAACCTAATTTATTTATCATCTCCATTAAAAGGGAGTTTAATCTTCCTGGTGAATAACTCACCATTGTTGGTACTTAAACTATTGCTGCACAATGGCAACTCTGTTGAGACCTTTCGCTTCCACGCTTTTGGTGTAGAGACATTACTGCCCCCTATTACTACAACCCGCTTTGTAGCTGCTCGTGTTGGTAGAGCTGGGAAATCCCATAAAGAGTGAAGAGAAATGTTGGCATTGTTGTTGTTTCTGTTAATTTGATTTTTGTTGTGTAAGAAAGATCGGTTCGTCTTTGCTGTGAGCTTCTTCTTCAGATCAAAATAATGATTTCTGCTTGTGCATGCGCTGTCTGTCGATTTGTGTTCTCCTCTGCAGTTTTTACATTTGCGAATATTTGAACTGCACTGTTCAGTTTCATGAGAGCCAGCGCAATTAGTACAATATGTTTTTATGTGGCAGTTTTTCTCCCCGTGGCCAAACATCTGACAGTTTCGGCACTGTCAGTTTATTTGTTTGCTTTCGATAAAAGCTCCAGTTCATTTTTGTATGGAAAATTGCACGAACGCTCTTTTTTAATTGATTGAGTTTGATACTTCCATTTTCAAAAGAAACTATGTAGAACGTGTCAATCAATGTTTCAATTTGCCCTAGACCATATAAAACAGCCTTCAACACTTTACTCACACATCACACATCTGAGTGATCATAGAATTATATGATTCTATAGAGTTGCGTATAATTTTTATGCCAATAGACATCTTCTTAATACAATAGTCTCCTATTATAAGTAGGTTCATTATATAGTGCACATAGTCACAGGATTTTTGCAACACTTTTATTGGGGGAGGAACTATATTTTGTAGTTTTTTTTGCACAATTTCATCTGTTTCATCCATTTCGTCGCCATCGTATAATTGAGGAGCGCTGAATGGATTGTATCGTGAATCACTTTTATTTGTGGCTATTTTGGGTCTTAGTCTTTTTTCAGAGGACAATGGAAAGTCCCCTGAATCCGGTGATCGAAAGCGCTTACCAATTTTGATAATTGGCGGAACAAAAAACATAAGAAGGAAAGAAAAATCGAGATATAGTATTTAATAACACGCCGGTAAAGGTTTGATGCGCTAAGCTTTAACGTTGCGGCTGAACTGACGTCATTAAACGTCAACGTAGCAAATTAAGTTCGGTTATTTTATGTGATTCCTCGGATATGTTAATTGTTTAGGTGGAGTAATCTTCCTGCCAGACCTTGGATTTCATTTCTTGGTGATGTTCTATCAACATCATTAGACTCAAGTGTTCCGAGGCGGAGTCAATATGTTTTTTGGGTAAGAATCCGTTATAAATTGCCTGTTTCGTATGTAAGTATTGATACCATTTTTTTTTAAATTGGGCCAAAAAATAATATCCCAGGTAAGACACCTGGATATATAAATAAGGAATGATATATATATAAAGAATTATTATAGGGTTTGATTTCAGTAAAATATCGTTGACAACATACAACTCATCTCTGACCTTATAATATGGCATGCAATCTTTCATGCCAGCTTTTTTTTGGTTTGGCCAACCACTTGTTATTTGTTTATATTTTTACTTTTCAAAGAATTAAGTAATCTTTCTGATGAAACCGACAAAATTGCTATTAGTAAATTCCAATGATGTGCCAAATCTTTATCTTTTTTTTTTCTGGCAATGGTGCTCTGGAAAGCGTGTCGACCGTAAGCATATAGTTGTTAGGCTTGTATGTCACCTTTAGATCATAGGACTGCAAGCGAAGCATAAACCCTTGCATTCAATGCTTTCGTAAACAATAGGATAAACGGTTTATGGTCAGTCTCGACATTTGACATTTGAATGACACGTTTTCCGTAAGCATATTGATGAAATGTTAAACGCCCAAAGAGAATCGCAAATGACTCTTTCTCAATTTGAGCATAATTTTGCTGACTCGATGTCAAAGTCGTAGAAGCAAAAGCGATAGGACTGTTCTCATGCGATGTCACAGCGTCTTCTGCAGTTTTGGACGTATCAATTATGGAAAAAATAGATATAAATGGTCCAAAACAGCACCAAATCTTAACTTTCTCCGTTGTATGAGATTTGATAATCCTGCTGATAGAGGCTGGAACCACCACTTTTTGACCTTCCGCTTTATCGTGGTTGACTCCCAAATGTATTGTTCTGTTTTTCTAGAGTACGTGGCTTCTAAACTTTTGTTTTACTATTGACAGCAAAGACCCCACTAAGTTGCTGTCGTTAATACTACACACAAATTTGTCACGAAGAGCTCTCTCTTGAAAATCTCCAAAATTACAATTTTCGCCTAAAGATTTCAGGGATAAAATATACTCCTTTACTGATGAATAACCTTGTTCCGTCCTCCAGAATTTAAAGGATTCTGTAATCTCATTCAAATTAGGGTCAAACAGCTCCTTTAGCTTTTACTAGCTGGACGTACTTCTTTGAATCCAGTTTCGTGGGTGCCGCAATACTCCGCAATTGTTTCGATGCATCTGGTGTTATATACGAGTATAGCAATAAGTAGGCCACCTTCTTTATTTCCTCAATTTCGTTTGTAATGAAAAATTACAGATGAGTAATAAATCTGTTCTCTATTTTCATACTATGTGTACTTTTTTTCTTCACCTTCACTCATTTAAATATCTTCTGTTATTTACAAAACTTTTCACTCTCGTCGCCTATGTTGTGTATAATAAAACGACTTCTTTGAGGTCTGACATAAGACCTTTGCATTTAAAATGACTTATCGAAAACAGTAAATGTATACCTAATTAAGAAGAGTGTTTTTATTACATAACAGGTCAGCAGATCGGAGTCTCGGGAATGATTTTTGCGAATAGAATTAAAATTACCCGGGTCACCGGAATTAGGTGGCTCTTTAAATATTGACTGTTCGGCCTTAAGTGGAAAGTGTCCGAAAGGTATTGATTCTGGATGTTGTATTATCGGGTATTTGATTGCCTTTCCGAGCTTTTGAAAAAAATAAAGATAATGAGGCAGTATACACGTTTTTGAAAATAAGTGTGTAGTTTATTATATACGATATATAGTTTATAATTTTAATAATAACGAGACGATATGGAATACATGCAAAATAACATTTCATTTTGCCATTTCTTTTTTGCAAAATGTTTGCTTTGATTTTTGTGTTTTTTTTTGACACAGACTTTCCTTTTTAATATGAGGGAAAAGAAAATGCTTACATTAGTTTCATGTTTATCGCTGTCTGTGATGCTCGTTGATGCTGTTGGGGTTGCTGATGTCTGCCGGATGTAGATGATAGTATTGATGCTGTTGACTTTTGTGAACTCTTGGCGATGCTGATGCTGTTGCGCATCAGGAAATATGTTTGACTTCTTTCTCTTTTCTATTTATTTTAGTTAATGGGGTATCTTGGTTTAGAATAAAAAAAAACAATTTTTTGCATATTTTCAATGTATACAATTTCAATTAAATTACATTTTTTTCCAAAGAAAATTTTAAGATTCTAATTACTTACGGGCTGCTTTAATGACGTGGTAACTAAGGTGCTTCAAGCTATGCTCAAACTTTTAAACGCGTTTTTCTCGAGACTATAAGGTGCGCAATTAAGTTATTGTATAAAAATGACCGGAACTGCTGATCAGCCAGACCATGTGTCATCGAACGGAACAAGTAATAATTGGGCGGCGCAATACGCGAAAAATATGGCGGGTGGGGTAGCACTTCCCATTTAAGTGTTTTCAGGCAGGTTCTAACGGGTTTGGTAACGTTAGGCTGAGCGTTATCATTCTGTAGAATCACGTTTTCTTCCTCTGCCCGTATTGTGGCAGTTTTTCGCGCATTGCTTGGCTCAGTCGCATCAATTGAACTCGATATCGTTTCCTGTTGATGGTTTTGTTGGGTTCATACTAAATAACACCAGCCTGAAACCACCAAATACACAGATTAAGCTTAGCATCGTGACTATTACGCCGAGGCGACGACGTAGAAGCATGACCGGGCAGTCTCCATGACTTTCTTGTCTTTGAGTTGCTGTATAGTAATGAATCAATTTTTCATCAACTGTCACGTTGCGATGAAGAAAACTCTTCCTTTTTTGCGGATGGAGGAGTTGTTCACGGGTGAAAAAACGGGGCTTAACGTCCCTTGGCTTCAAATCAACCAAAAACAATGCTTCCTTGTTTCTGAAAATTTTCCAACACTTGTAAATGGTTTGGCAGGTAACTTCTAATGTTGAAGCAAGCTCATCTTGCATTTGACATGGATCCCCATCAAGCTTGGCTCATGATGCTTTGGATATGTCAAAATTGACCAGTGCTTACTGCTGGAGCCATCTATTGACAAAAAGAACTTAGAACAGAGAACTTAGTTGCGTTCGTAGTACTTTTTTCAACTCTATTGACACGATATCTCAAGTTCTAATGAACCGATTTAAATTTGGTACACACCTTCTTGAAATAAGGCATTACTCCAACCAAACTTTGGTTTAAACTTTTTTACTATTTGGCCTATAACTTAGTGCGGTTTGTTAATACATGGTGTCCATTGTTATTATTCCATTTTAACATGCGTTGGAAAGTTACTGTCATTTTACGTCATTTTAGTATATGTCATTCATTTGAAGCGTAAAGAACAATAATTTTTTTTCACTCAAATATGTCGAACTTTTTTCTTTTTCATTATTTTAATATGAAGAAAACTGAAAACTAGCTGAGCCAACGTGCCAAAAGTAGTTTGCAGGATTTAAAAGTGGTGATTTTGGCTTGGAAGACGATGAACGTCCTGGGCAGCCAAAAAAGTTTGAAGATGAAGAACTGAAAGCATTACTCTATGAAGATTGTTGCCCAGCACAAGAAGAGCTCGCAGAATCGTTGGGTGTCATTCAAGCAGCCATTTCAAAATGTTTAAAAGCAGCTGGATATATTCAAAAGCAAGGAAATTGGGTTCCACATGAACTCAAGCCGAGAGACGTTGAAAGGCGATTTTGCATGTCCGAAATGCGGATGGAACGCCACAAATGGACGTCGGATTGTTACTGGTGGTGAAAAATAGATACATTACGACAACCCCAAGCGCTTAAAAGCATATGTGAAACCCGGACAACCAGCCAAATCAACGGCAAAGTCGAATATCCATGGCGCGAAAGTAATGCTCTGTATTTGGTGGGATCAGATGGGTGTGCTGTATTATGAGCTGCTAAGACTAGGTTAAACCATCAATGGATAACGCTACCGAACACAATTAATCCGTTTGAAGAGAGCAGTAGCCTAAAAACGCGCTGAATATGCGACCAGACACGAGGCAATAATTTTCCATAACGACAACGCTCTGCCCCACGTTGCTATTCCGGTTAAGAACTACTTGGAAAACAGTGGATGGGAAGGCTTACCCCACCCGCCTTATAGCCCAGACCTTGCCCCTTCTGACTACCATTTGTTCCGGTCGATGCAGAACGCCCTCACTGAAATACGGTTCACATCAGAGCAGAATATCAAAAATTGGCTTGATTCATTCTTGGCTGCCAAGCCGGCGCAGTTCTTTTGGGATGAGATCCACAAATTGCCAGAAAGATGCAAAAGGAACAAGATCGCCTCCCTGGACTTTGCTCTTTTTAGCATTATAAATGACTTTTTGCACTTCAGTCAAAGTGAATGGGGCTCCCAGATACTCATAACTAAATGAAGCTGCTGGATATTGGAATGCCAATGTGTATGGAATACTCTCCAAGCTGTTGGGCGTTGAAACACGAAGAGATAATATTAGTTCGCGCCTTTATTAATTTAACTGCTTCCAAAATTCAGCAGAAGATCTTGCACTGTTGGCTACGCTTCGCTGTTCAAAATATCATGTCTTGTGCAACAGAGGTTTTTAAACTAATGATTAGCAGCATTTACTTCTCTTTGCTGGTCTTAACCTCTTGCGCTAACAATTAGTTAGCATAAATGTGTGCCCATCCGCCCAAAGAAATTCTAAATGAGCTTTATATTGTAATAATTCCTGTTAAAACTTCAATCAGATTACTTGTACAAAATGCATATACACATGTAGTTGCACTATATAATATGACCTGTAATTCAACCTATTCCTTGAAAGGTGGCAATTGTAAAAAAAGTACATGGTACCTTTTTTCTTCTTATAGCAAGTGAACAAAAGATTACTTTAAAAAAATCGTGTCAAAAAATTATTAAGGCTTTAGAAATAAAAGGTTAATAAATCTCAAGACAGCACACTTTTTTTTACATTTTTTTTTTAAATCAAAGACGATTGCTCAAAAAAGTCAACACTTCGTGTAAATATTACAGAAATAAATGAAAGAAAAAAATTTAGCATCAGCTGAAAAAATTAAAGAAATAATAAAAATTATGCCGTTTGGAGATTTATTAACCTTTTATTTCTAAAGCTATAATAATTTTTTAACATAATTTTTTTTAAAGTAATCTTTTGTCCATTGGCTATCAAAAAAAAAATGCCATCCTTATGCATGTATTTTTCTTACAATTGCCACCTTAAGGTTGGAAAACGGTGTTTGTTCGAAAAAACTCGAATAACCCGAAAACTACTAAATTTTGACTCCTGGTTTACATAGATAAAAACATTGTAAATAAGCTATAGAATAAGCCTTTCAAGGTAGGTAGGTAGGTTTGCCTAAACTAAAACACGAAATGATCTCGCTTTGGGAAAAGCTAAAGAAAATTAAAAAAACGGATTATAATTTTCTATTTTCTAATCAAAATATATTAGTCTTTAATTCACAGCTTACAATATTAAAAAAAGGCAAAACTCATTAAGAAATAGGTGGACAAAACTAAAGCACATGCACTCGCTCGTGTTTGGTTAATAAATAAAAACAATATATAAATATATTTATAAATATATAAATATAAATAAATATGAAAATAAATAAATAAATATTCTCTGATTTAATATCCCGATTTCGCACTTAGTAAAATGTTCAAACGATTCAGATCCCGAAAGATAACCAGTCGCGAAGGTAAAAACACTGTCAGGCTCTGATGGATCTCTTTATGTCATCGAGAAGTAATAAAAATGAACCCGCTTACAAATTTCAAGCAGGACGATCGGGTGAAAAGCGGTTGATAGGGGCAACAAAAAGGCCATTTATTTCTCAAAGAAATCCACTCGTAAGACTGCAGTTCACAAAGACATATTTGAATTGGCTAAAATACTATTTTATTTTTATATACATACTCTAAATAAGTTATTAATAATTCAGTCGAGTGTGATAAACTTCAAAGCTCAGAATTCTTTTACGAGTGACGAGAGAGAGTAAAACTTTACTGGGGCTTTTTTAGAGTCAAACAGTCACATTATGTTGAGAGCAGTATGCATCTTCTACCAAACGTTTTAAGAGTGCTTATCCTTCACTATTATGACTAAGTCGATGGCATATTCTAGTGTTTAATAGCCCTATATTACTAAGTTTTACTAGTAGGTCATCAATGAGCAATGAACAATTACGAGCATCGCTCTAACCCAACGTTAAGCCGGATAAGATGGCTTGCGAAATAAATTCATACCCGGTTTCATAAAAGGTACTTTCAATATCGGCTTTTGCCGTTATCGCTCTCGTGATAAATGTGATTAACGCAGTAAACCCCTGAGATTAGGTTGTTCGGCAAAGTCATTGCTCTAACATTGTGCCTTCAAATCAACTTAATGACGGAGTTGTCAACTTTTATTAGGTTCGCTCTATTGTATAAGAGTTTATTAGGGTAGATAGTCCTGTGGATGGTCAGAGTACTGTTTTTGACGGCCTGTCTCGGAAAACCAAAAAGTGGAACGGGTTCAAAAGGAGCATACCCTTGAGGACTACAATCTAAGGAATATTTGAAAAGGAAACGTAGACGTGGGGCGAACGCACGGCATAAAGAGATGGCAAGTGCTGTCGAAGGCGCGATTTCTTAAATTCTCACTCCCCCAAAGGCGACGAAAAAGAGAAATAGTGATACCCACTGAAAGCAACTAATGTCTCGAATCTGAAACCCCAATCAGGGCCAAAAGGAGAAAAGTTTATTTCCGCGTATGATGCCCGGATAAAGCACATGCTGCAGCTACTGCAGCTGCAGTTGCAGTAGACGTAAATAGTATGAAGCGGTCAAACCCATCGACGAAAATATAACTAGCGGTGTTTCACACGCACACGGTGTCCGGTCTATATAACCAACAAAGGTCGTAGCAAATACGATAAAATGCCCGCTGAGAAATAACTCTGGTGATGGCTTTCCCAGGGCACAAGACTCGGCTGAAGCCGGTACTACAACTTACATAAATTGCATTTAAGGCGACAGAACTTGGACTTGGCTGGAAAAGCAACCTTCAAGAAAACTCCAAAACGCAAAATTGGACGAGACTGGAGCACCTATTAAAATATCGCTACCTCCTCTCTGACACTTCGAATTGGCAAGACTGACAATGGCAATGAAAGTAATTTGAACGTCGCTGAGTACAGACACTGAATCGATCCACTGTGCGGAATAGCCAAAGCGTAGAATATTTGCATTAAAGAAGAGGCTACGATATGGAAACTGGAACTCTTAGAGTAGAGTGCTTCATGCAGCAAACACTTGAATGGTTGATCAGCTCTGCGCCTAAAATTTTCTGAAAACTTGGGCTTTTTATGTATTGATACAACCTTAACTGACGCGCATCACCTTCTGGGCTCCGGGAAAACTCAGGCAAACGGAACTCGACACTTAAAAGTGGAAAATCTACTCTCACGGGAAGAGGAAGAATCCGAAAGACAAGGGCGGCCCTTTTGTTGTTGTGGGCTTAGGCAAAGTTTCTGTCGAGGCCATTAAGTCTGGGTATGACTCACGACCTTACCTACACCTTGAAATGAATAGAAAATGGCATACATTTTTTGTTGCTGCTCCTTATTTTCGCTACGATTCTTTTTAGAGTAGTAGCAAGTGCAACGTAAAAGGCAATCACCTCCTGGATTTCATACTGTTGTCTGATCTGGTTGCCAACATTGTTGGCGCTCATCCAACTATGAACTTACTCGCTGAGTAAGACAGCGAGTAAATGACTTAACGTCATCTAACAGGTATGCTCAGGAGATTACTGACTGAAAAGTACTACCGGAGATACCTATTTCGGACTAAAGGTACATCGAATTCAGAATCGGATGACAGGTTTCGACCTTGCTGAAGAGGAGCAAGTGCAACAGTGATCTCCCTGAGCTTAGAACAAACCAAAAGCTAGATAAAGCTGTTCATAACTTGAACGATACCCTCACCAAGTTTTTTGAAATGACATGTCCAGCTAGAAAGCAACCCAGCAACTTCGTAAAAAAAAAAACAGGAAACATATTATATTACTTATATCACTTAAGACTAATTTGAAAAAGACTGGAATCTTTTCAGATCAAAGCAACGAGAATATTAGAAGCTTTTCGGATTTCGAGGAGTGCCTCTTATAAAGACTTTTGCGGAAATATCGAAACTGTCGGTGAAACCAGTAAGCTGGTCTAAGTCCTAAATAGGTGAAGTTCAACCTGTCTTTAATTTCTCAGAAATTCTGATGGCACCAACACGGAAATGAAAGTAGAGACTCTCCGTCTCTTGCTTGGGATTTATTTCCCAGTTAAGCTAATCAAAACCAGTTCACACCCAAATGGTAGATTAAATTACGGGATATCCGCAATTCGGCGTTCTATCACTAGTGCTATGCTGTATTTTGGCTAATTCACTGCTCAACGCGCTCAAAGGTACTGACGTCTATGCACAATTGTGCACAAGCGTGCGTGTTCAGCGATACTTTGACTGTCTGCTCTAGACGTGATTGACGATTGGTGCACGTTTTTTCACTTTTTATTCATTATAACTTATAAATATGGTTATAACAAATTCAATTTTCACAAATATAACAGTGAGTAGAATAAATCATTTATCATGCGGGAACTTTGAAGTTAGCGTTGAATGATTGCCAAAAAGAATTATACTTAAAGAATAACTGACATGGGGTACCATCAGTTGATCTTATATTACAAAAAATAAGAGCAATTTCTTACATAAGTAAAATAAACAACAATCATTTTTAGAGGAGCAATAAAAAGTGAAAGAGTCATTTTGTATTTTATTATTAAGTTGTCAGTTACTTTCAAAATTAACTCCAAGTTACACGGATCCACTTTAAATAGCCAGACTTGAACTTCTTTTAAGAATAAGTTGAGGTTTTGACTTAAACGTGCGGGTATGGGGAGCTAATTAAAGTTTTTACGAGAGGAAACTACTTAAAAGTTCAAAAAATGTGTTTTGTGCACGCGTGGAATGTCAAATAGTGCCAAATTATTCACCCGTAAATTATAAACTGAAGAATTCCTAGATGACACATTACCGCTTTGTTTATAAATCTCTTTTAGTACCTTAAAAATGTAAATATTCCTGATTGGCAAGATGCGCAGGTTGATAAAGAGGGGCCAACTTTCTACGTAAAGATTCTTTCCGTACATGATTCGGATTATATGCTTTTGGGCAATTAGTAGATATCTCAAGGTATTCATGTAGGTACCTCTCAAGCTTACAATACCATATTGCAGTTTCGAGTGAACTTAGCCGTAATAGAACATTGAAAGAACTTTTCGTGAGCAGTATGGTTTTAAAAGAAACATTTACGTATAATTAACATCACTTACGACTTTAGATACTGGCTGTGAACTTTCCAGTTTAGTTTATTGTCAATGAAAACACCAAGGTATTTAAAGTATTCAGCTGTTTCGACATTGAAACAACCAAATGAACAACTACCATTTACATTAATATTGAGTATCCCACAGTTATGAAGAGGTAAACAAAATTTTTGGTAGGCACTTGCATGAAAAGAGAGCCTAAATTTATCCAAAACACATTGTGTTAGATTGAAGCTCATTATTTTAGTTTTTTCTCTGATAATAAGCCTGGGAATTGTAAACCAGATTTTAAGTAGTTCGAGGTCATGGTTGACTTTCGCAACGCATTCGTGAATCGAAAGATCAGTGTACGTGAAAGCGATGTCATCTGTAAAAGCCCTACGCTTACCATAAAAATTTTGATTGAAAAGAGAGTTAATGTAGACGAGAAACAAGATTTTACCTTGCACTGAACCTTGTGGGACACCATTTTTAAGCTTTAGTGAAGTACTATAAAAACCATTGATTAAAACACTCTGCCCTCTTCCCAACAAATATGACCACTCATATACCATTCCCCTTAAACCTATTTTGTATAACTTGGATAATAATATTTCAAGATCCACCATGTGGAATGTTTTGGTCATATCGACAAAAAGACCCATAGTTGATTTACTTTTATTAATGCCACTAAACACATCACAACAGACTTTTAAAATGGCACCTTTAGTGGATCTGCCTGGTATAAAGCCATACTGACCATGTAAAAAAATTTACTTTGTTTTAAGAAAGAGAGTATTCCTGTTTTCATTAGTTTCTCAAACATTTTTGAGAACGTAGGGAGTAGAGAAATAGATTTATAATCGCTGATTTTTTTGTGATTTCTTTTCTGAAACAGCGGAATGATTTCTGCCTTTTTTAAAGAATGCCACTGTTAACACTAAGATTGAAAGCATAACACAGTACATCCACAATTTATTTAATTTAATTAGTTTAATTAGTTTAATTTTCAATTAAACCTGATGAAATATTACAGTTGCAACTGGAAAGTAACTCAGGGGGTTTTAAAGTCTCTGAGATATTGACAAAATACTTATTGAATTTATTTGCTATTAAGCATGGAACAAGTACGATTGAATTATCGACTTCTATATTTTGAATACTATAAGATTTCTTTTTCCTTCTCAAAATACTATTTACTAATCCCCATTTTTTCTTAGGGTCTCCTCTAAATTGGCTTAAGCGATTAGCGTAGTAGGTGTCGCGTGCTTGAGCAACCATACTTTTATGCTTTTTGAACAATTTAGTGAAATTAGTATTTCTAGGACGTTTTTTAACCGTTTTGCGAACTCTCTTTTATGTTTACTAAGAATTAATAGACGTAATGTCATCCAGGGCTTTAAAAAGAAATCGCGCTGACTTATTTTAAGAACAGAAGTTGCATTGTTAACATGTTTAATTAATATTGAAACAAATTTTTCGTATGCCATTGAAGGATCGTTTTCTTGAAAAAACGGGCTCCCAGAATTCATACCTGAGCTTCTCACGTAGAAAAGAATAGTTAACTTGAGCTTTTTCCTTATAGCAAGTTTCCACAAGAGAAAAATCTGCTAGAACATTAAGGACACACAGGTGGTGATCACTAATTCTGAAATCGTACACTGCGCTATTGAAAACAGCATTGTTATTTTTGTTTAGAAGTAGAAAAATATGATCGATGCAGCTATTGTATTGGTTCAATCTGTTATGCGAGTAAGAACATTAACTATACTTTTTAAATCAAATGAAACCATAAGGAGCATATAATTTTTACAGTCCGTATCCGAATCGTTAAGCAGGTCAATATTTATATCTCCTAGGATTATTGAATCCTTGGCTTTTATACTATCTAAAACGGTATGGAACTCTTCGATAAAAGCATTTTTTCTAGAACTATGCAAACGATAAATGCAAGTTATAGTGTAGTTTATGTTTTGAAATGTTAAGTTCACTTTTATTATATCCCCACTAATTAACTTGATTTTAACGAAGTCATGCAAAATACCACTTTTAACATAAACGGCAATGCCACCGGCAGAATAGGTGTCATTGCAGTTACCAAAGGAAAAGTAGCCATCTATGTTAAAGGAATTAAATTTACTTTGATACACCCATATCTCACTTTAATTGTTTTAAGTGATCAAACTTCTGAAGAGACTAAATGTGGACCAAAAAATTATCAAAATTCTTTCGCAGACTCCGAATATTTTGATGAATGCAAAAGGATTCTTTAGAAATAGCAGCAAACGTATCATTATTACAATAAGCATTGCTTATGTTTATAGTGGTATTAGAAGTGGGATTGTTTACATTTTAGTTAAGTTATATCATTGCAAACTCTTTAGATCAGAAGTGCACGTAATCTTAATGGAATTATCGCCCTCTTTCCTTTTCATATAAACAATCCTATTCCTTGTCCACAAAAATTTAATGTTTTTTGATATTTTCACTACTGTTGCTGCATTGTAAAGTAGATACGTATTGTATGTAAGGCTCTCGTTTCTGTACATGTCCTCTCTTGCTGCTTGGTTGTTGATAACAGTCGTTTTCAATTATTTTCGTTACTTTCTCTTTCATGTTGCGGGAGACAAATTTGATGAACAAAAAGTTTTTTGTTTTGTTTACCGCTGCCCCTGCCGCTGATTGAGAGGAAGAACCACCAGCTGGAGAACAGCGAAGTTTTATTTTCTTCAAGTTGCAATAATCAATGTCGCCTTCACTGACATCATCGTATAGCCCGTCGCGAAAAACTTTAAGAGCGAGTTCAGTGTTTGTTTTGGGTGTTGTGCTGGTGTTTTAAATAGGAACATTGAAGATTTCAATGCTGCTCCCAATTAGATTTTGTTTTAGGGTGTTGACCTTCAGCTCAAGTGTATGAATTTTTTCCTCGTATATTACTGTTTGTTTGCAGTTGTAAGCGCATCGATTTGTTTTCTTTGAATAGAATTCAGAGATACTATTTCTTTGTAAACTATTTCTAGGGTTATGGTGAGATTTGGTGATTCCTTAGAAGTTAAGGCTGCTGCAGTGGACTGATTTGGGCGATTTTTTTTCTAGTTGTTGAGTGGTTGGTTTGTGTGCGGAGATTGTTATTCAATTTAGGCGGTAGCATCGCGAAAAGAATTTCGCCGTTGCTTCGTACATATTATGCATCGCCACGCAGATTTATTCTTTTTCATTAAATCTAGTTCAGTAGCGTTCAACTTAGAGCAGCTTTGATGAAAAAGATTTTTGCAATCACTGCACTCCACTTTTAGTTGTAAAAGAAAGAAAAGATTACAATGGAAAAAAGAAAACCAAAACTGAATTTAGACAGATAATTCTTGACACGCTTGTATGCCACGACGTTGCAACTGAACTGAAATAGTCTTTGAGTCAATCCTCTTGAAACTGAGATTGTTCCCTTTACGAGAAGAAGGAGATCACTGGTTTGACTCATCTAGTACTTAAAGGCACCATAATCAAATTTTTCACAGGTGCTGAGTATTTGGGTATCATAAAATGCTTCTATGGACTAAAGACGTTAAGTTGAAAGGCTCTACGGCGCACTACCTTCTGGCAGTGCATAGGAGCTGCTTTTACCAGACTCCAGCGAACGCTCTGTCTCGGCTGCGTGGATACCTTCAACAGCACGCCTAGCTGGGGATATTCATATTGTGACATTGTGCCAAACGACATTACGTAAAATTGCTGTAATGACGTTTTGAAAATGTCATTAAGCCGAATATTAACATTTGGAATAATGTCGCTTAGGTAAAGCATCATAAGGTCAAACTAGTTTGTTACATGCCAAATTTGGCTCATAATAAACAATGCAATATGTAGGGGGGGACGTGCTGCCCCATGCAACCTCCCTGCATGGACTCACTGTTGGATTTGGAGTAAGTGCGAGGTTGGATATATGCAAAGTTTGATGGCAATAAGAAGTTCAAAATCCAAATATACTGTATGATTCTTTTAAAAGCGTCATTTTAACAATTTGACATAATGTCGTTTGGCACAATGTCACGGCAGCAAGATCACTTTTGCAAATGTTGACTAGGATCGGCGAATTCACTGCACCTTGTTGCAAACCGTTTTTCATATGAAATATTCGAGCAGAAGTCACATCGCCAATTCTCACAATGAATTTTATATACAGCCTGTTTAACTTGAAGAAGAGTCCCACTTACCGTAAGGTGTGGAAGCTCTTTCCAAATCAATCATTTTTGTTCCATTGGATATCAGAAACTAGTTTTGACGCGGCATGAATCATAGCATTCCCGGCCTTGAAACCGAATTGATCATTTTATCAAAAACCTTCCTGATGTTTGAAAAAAGACTGATCGACTGGAGATTCGCCGGATCGGAAGTGTCTATCCGTTTTGGGGATGAGGTGCATTATCGCAGTTTTCCAATATGCTGTATAATGGGCATTATTTATTGTATTATTATGCAGGTTGGTACAGATATTTACCGCTTTTAGTGGGAGATGTCGAAGCACAATGTTCGGTATTCCACCGGTTCTCACTGATGTCTTACTCCTAAATGTTTCGAAAGTCGTTTGGTTCTCTTCCTTAGAAATAAACGCGGGTAGTATTCTCTTGTCGGTGATATTTACTTCATTGACCTGAGTGAAACCTAACCTCTCGAATCACCAGTTCACTATTTCACTTCGAAGTTAGAAATCGTGCACCAGGAATCGATTTTCCAAGTCGTTGTTCGTACCAATGATGTCATTCGCTATGTACAAATACACTTTCTGGATAGTCGATTCAGTAGTCTCTACATACTCCTGTGGATCCTCGAACATTCTTTTCATTCACCGGCTCCTCTCAGGCTCGGTTGATTGTACTTCTCTTCACAACTCCATTTACTTTTTACTAACCCTTGCAATCTCCATTGCTCACGTCCGCACAAAATATGGATCTAACGAACCAATCGTAAACTCCAACTTTTCCCTTTTCGATATTAATTGCAGCACCCTCTCGCTCAAACTTCACCATCCCTAGCTTTAAGCCCTAATGATAGACTCTTCATTTTTGTTACTTTTTAGTCCTAGTTCTTAAGTTAGTTTAAGCTAGTATGAAGCAAAATAAATGGGGGCGTTAGCTCACACCGATATCAAAGTTTAAAATCGTTGTTAGTCGTTCGGATGAATTAAGAACACAAAAGGTGCAAAAGGTCTTTTTGATCTCTGTGGTATGTTGGTAAGTGAATGTTGGTTACAGTCGTGTGTCGGATATCCAAATAGGAACCGTATATAAAGAACAACGAACTATCCATCGTCTTTAAACCGTGTCTATACATTACCCTGCGCTGACCCCACTAATTGAATAGTAGGTTCGCTCCAGTATTTGTTGTATCTCTATATTTGGCGTTAAAATATCTGCCGATAATAAAATTATTCTCCTCCAATTCAAGTCTTATGAATCGAAAAAGTGTCCCGAGCTCTGAGATGAATAAGGTTGATTGAGAATCCTTAGGTCTCTAGACAGCACCCAGAGACAACAGCTTTCAACTGCAGAGAGAAATATACAAAAAGCATGCTTCTAGCACCTAGAACCTTAGTACTACATGACTGTTTACTCTTTTAAAATGCAGTCCTTTCCTTACAAAGATCGCACGAGTCCTCCTTGTATGGAATTGGGATAGTTTCTTCGTACTATTTTATATCTTCTGTGCCTCATTTTGTATCTTTGGATAAGCTTAGTTTCGTTAACGAAGAACACATCAGTGACTTGGTTCTTAAACAAATGAATTAATGCAGCTTCTAGTTCGAACCTAATCAGTTAGTTAACATTCTCTTCCATGTACTTACAAATTACGATTGCAGATATGTAAGGTTTGGCAGCAGCACGAAGATTTGATCAACACGTATAGCTTTTTCAGTTATCTGACCTTTAAACTGAGCCATCTGCCCCTTGATAGAGAGTAAGGTAGCTAGCATGTCAGGTACAGGTCCCGGTGACTTGGGCGCTGGGGCCTGAAAAGCAGCCTTCGCTTGTTGTTCCGTATTCCCCTACCGCCATTTGGACGCAGGTATATTGGTGAGTAACGGCTGGTGTTTGTGTTTGAACAGGTGGACCTTTAACTTCCACCTTCTGCTGCCGATCCAGATTTACTTTTTTGATGTAGTGGAATTTGGAACCAGTGGTGTGTTCCGTGTTCCTATATAACGCACAAGAGAGTTGGCTTTTTCTGACGTTCCGTCCTTACCCAGAACGCATTTCTCGGATTTTAAGGTTTTTTCCGCACATTATGCATCCAGGCTACATTTCACATTGCATCGACGCGGCGTGCCAAAACCTTGGGCATTGTAAGATGTTATCACTCCTTTTCATCGCTCCTTTTTATCGCTGCTTTTTATCGATCCTTTTTATGTATTTATGCTTCTATCAACTTTTTTAAAGTCCTATGTATTCCAGGGATCGAACCTACGCCCTTTGCTTTGTCTGGCTACTGCATAATTTGTCCAAATTGTCTTTTTAGTAAATTTTGGATTTACTTTTTCACTTTAAAGCGGAGCCGAAACACGTCTGTTCTCCACACTTCTATAGGCGACTGTGGCCTGGGTAACAATCGCCCTAGGCTTAATAAACCTTAGCATTGTACCATATTCGAATGTTGTTGAGCGGAGAGGTGGAGTAGGTTGAGTTTCTTGTCAGTGTTTTGTGAACTTTGAATGTTGTTTTTATTGTGTATGGTCGTAGTCGTAGTCTTTGATAGTCATATTGAATTTCTTAGAATTTTATAAGATCGTTTTAGTATTTTGGACTATTCAGTTTTTGGATCCCTAGGAGCGGCAAATATTTTAGGAGTGGACTTTTCAGTGGAAGTTATGTCAGATACCGCGTATATAGTCGACAATAGACGATGTAGTTGTTAAGTAGTTTTTTTTTTAGTGTAACCTACGTTAGGTTAAAACAGGGGTGTGATGCCATCACACAGACACTAAGCATCAAAACGGATCCGTCGCGGTCCCTGTGGAATCAGCTGAATATGCATCCAATGGGCAAAAATCTAAACCATATCCCTGGTAAAAAATACAATTCATTGCAAAAGCCAAGAAGGCCTTTGAAGTTCATGCCCTCTATTTCCTCTGGGTATTTACTTAACGGTTTTCTTCGACTACGCGATATTGCCTCGCATTCACACAATATGTTTATGATGTCCTCAACAGGTTGCAGATTAACGCAAAATCTGCATGCAGTTGTATCTGACAATTTGATTCTCCATGCATGTTTCCGCATGCATAATTCCTGTTATTGTCCTAAGCTTATCCCTGTTTAGTTTTATGAACTCCCTAGATCGTTTTCCGTCAAAAAGTGGCCAAAGAGCCTTGGATACCTTGTGTCCATCAAGACTTGACCACCTTAGGTTAGCAGCCTTTATGATTTTTTCCTCGACAGGGAACCATGATATACAAAGGGTGGTCTGGTGTTAGCAAGTTCATACCACAGTGCCCTGTCACCTAGCACAGTTCCACCCTGTTCTGACTGCATAATGCTTTGAACATTATATCAGAGTTGATGTTGGTCGATTCCATGGTCTTAAGTGCGGCCTGGCTATCAATGTAGGTAGCAATATCTCTTCCGGATATCAATCTCATCTGCATTAGCTCAGCCCTTAGGACAGCCAGAACCTCTGATAAGAAGACACTGCTTGCGTCCGGTAGTCTTATAGACACCAACCGAGATTTGTTCAATATAACAATATATTACCTACTTGCAAGCATCTTGCAAGCCTAATTTGTAATGCTCTGTTTAATATTAGCGTCGACTAGAGCGCTTTTTATGGCGCTGCATCCACGTTATTGAAGGCTTCTTCTATATCGAGGAAAGCCACCATCGCAAACTAACGGAAGTGTAGACTCCTTTTTATTTTCCACCTCGTTCGGAGTGGGTTCTACAGATTTGCCTTTCATATATGCGTACTGCGACTTAATTAAGAAGCCATTACTGCATCTGCTCCTAATACGAATGTCCACTAAACGCTGTAGGGTTTTGGACATGAATGATGACAGACGTATTGGCTTAAAATTTGCGGTTATATGCCCCTGTTTGCCAGCTTTAGGTATAAAAACCACCTCAACTTCCCTTCAAGCTATTAGTAAGTACTTTATTTTTAAACGGTGTCCTAGAATTATTGGGTCTATAACTTTCGTCCGGTTTGCTAAGAGATGGCTTAACTTTTGTTATTCCATCGGAACATGCGTTTGAAAGCTACTGTCATTGCACGTCATTTCAGTATATGCTATTTATCTAAAACGTAAACAACAATAAAAAAATTTTTCACTCAAATATGTCAAACTTTGTGCTTGAAAAAGTGTTTTTGCGGGGAGTTCTTCTTCTTTACTTTAATATGAAGAAAACTGCTGCCGAAAGTCATCGTATTTTGGTGGAAGTTCATGGTAAGCATACGCTAGCTGAGCGAACGTGCAAAATACGGATTGTTACTGGTGGTGAAAAATGGATCCATTACGACAGCTCCAAGCACAAAAAATCATATTTGAAACCCGGCCAACCAGCCAAATCAACGGCAAAGCCGAATATCCATGGCGCGAAGGTAATGCTCTGCATTTGGTGGGATCAGATGGGTGCGCTGTATTATGAGCTGCTAAAACCGGGTGAAACCATCAATGGACAACGCTACCGAACACAGTTAATCCGTTTGAAGGGAGCAGTAGCCTAAAAATGCCCCGAATATGCGACCAGACACGAGGCAATAATTTTCCATAACGACAACGTTCGGGCCCACGTTGCTATTCCGGTTAAGAACTATTTGGAAAACAGTGGATGGGAAGGCTTATCCCACCCGCCTTATAGCCCAGACCTTGCCCCTTCTGACTACCATTTGTTCCGGTCGATGCAGAACGCCCTCACTGAAATACGGTTCACATCAGAGCAGAATATCAAAAATTGGCTTCATTCATTCTTGGCTGCCAAGCCGGCGCAGTTCTTTTGGGATGAGATCCACAAATTGTCAGAAAGATGAGAAAAAGTCAGATGGGCAATACTTTGAATAATACTATTGCACATGTTTTTCTTAAATAAACATTCAAATTTTGGAAAAAAAAAACCGCACAAAAATAATTATATACCCAATACTTTAATTTTTTTGGATT
Organism: Volucella inanis; assembly: GCA_907269105.1. Taxonomy (NCBI): domain Eukaryota; kingdom Metazoa; phylum Arthropoda; class Insecta; order Diptera; family Syrphidae; genus Volucella; species Volucella inanis. The sequence goes on along the minus strand of OU026153.1, from coordinate 107,375,036 downwards.
GCTACCTCTTGTATTTTCTGTAGTATAATCGGAAGAATACTATCCGGACCGTTCGGTTTGTACGACTTAAAAGACTTCATTGCCCATCAATTCCTATTTTTTAAAACACTTATTTCCTCTTCGGAAAGAGAAAGATTAATATTCTCAGTGTGCAGTAGCACGAGAGAGTCATCTGATAATTTGAATCCAGGAAAATGGGTTTCCATAAATGTTACCAGAACCTCTTGGCTACTTTTAGCCCAGGTTCCCTCATTTTTGCTGAGGTAGCTAGGAATGCTCGCTTCTTTGAAAGCATTTTGCGTAACCTCGAAGCCTTGTTTTTTACCGCGATAGATTCGCAGTATTTCTGGCATGAAGCCCTTTTTGACTTTTAACCAAGATTCTTGAATTGTTTTTTTGCATTCGTTGTACTCATTCCATGTACTGCCACTTCTGGAAAGCTTCGCCCTATTGTAAAGTTTCCTAACGTCTTTCCTTTTTAAACTTATTTTTCCGTTCCACCATTTCTGTTGAATACCTTTGAGGTATTCTGTTCGCCGGACAAGCTATCTAGAACGCAATTGCTAGCGCCTTACTAATATTTTCTACCGCCCTATCAAAGTTAGCAATATTATCACAGGTGATTGATTGGGTATCCAGTTGTATATTTACTAGTTCTCTATACTTGACCCAATCAGTCTTTCTAGGATTCCTTGGAAAACTAAATACCCTGTTCTGAAAGTTCACCTTGAAGCGTATTAATCGGTGATTCGACTTAGGTAGACTACTCTATATTCCCTTATATCTAACATTTCTGTATTTAAAGCAAAGGTGATATCTGGCACCACTTTGCTTACGACGCATTGCGAATGAAATACCATCCTTCATTTTCGCAATGTTGGGCCCCACGACGTCGTCACTTTTTCTATCACCTCAGCATTGCCCAGACCGAGATCCTGCCCTGTGCATCACCGATGTGAAGGCCAGCCTGGTCACCCATGAAATCGCTCTCATTAGTAAATATTCTTTCGAAATCCTCACTATCGGTAGCCAAAAGCTCCACTTCTGGATGGATAGAGTCAAGATTTTGCTTTCACTTACCTCTAACTCTTTCTAGAGTTTGTTCCTGAAGTTTGATTCCCACGAGTGAGGCCGGAAATAAAAGATCAGACCAGGCAGCGCTGCCATACCTGGGTAAGACTATGTATAACAGGGCCACGTCAAGGCCCTGAGAGAACTCAGTTCACGGTTGGCTCTACCCCCAACAATGTACTTGTATATTGTTGAGGGGAGGAGGGGATATTTTGTAAAAAGGAATCACACAAAGTGTTATATTCTATTAAATTTCCAGATGATTGTTTCGTAGTAAAAATAATATATGTAGCTCTTACCGAGGCATTTGGTATTGTACTTGAAACACATCCCACTTGAAATTTAAAGATTTTGTAAAATTGTATGTTATTCTAAGAACATTTTTTTCAGAGGAAACATGAAACGAATTTCTTAAGTCAGTATAAAGAAAATGTCATCATAGGTCGATGTTCTCCTATATGTTGTATTTAGATATATATATATTATTTTTAACACTCAAGAGACTATTACTACACTTAAAAATGCCGCAAAACGTGTTAATTTTTTTGGAAAATTTCGCTCCATAGATGGCATCCAAAATTTAATGGGGAGAATAAAGAATTAATGTAAACTGACTTTCCGTTATATTTTAGGCAACCATTCATCTCAAGAAATATTAGTTTCCTGAAAAAAGAATGTCTTTCGTTTCGAAAGCCAATACACTACCAGTTGAGCCCCGGCCTGCTAACTAAGCATTAATTTGTTTTCGCACACAGAACATTCAATACGAACCAGATTAATAATCCTGGACACGTGAAGGGGTCTACTTCAAGAATCTAAAACGTTGTTAATTAGCAGAAATATATAATTTTAAGTGCTAAAAGGTGCACAAGCAAATAAGGAACAAGAGTGATGGTTGGATTAGAGGAGAAAAAAGTTGTTCTCCCAATTTGTTTCAACGCAATTAACGATAATGATTATTTTATTTTTTTTTTATAATTCCGCGCGCGCACCAAGGGGATATGAAAACCCTTTTACTGGCTTTTCACCAGGGCGCGGGCGGGTGGTGTAAAAATTTGAAACTCAGGTGTATTAGGTTTCGATATTTTTCGCAGAGGTGGTTGTCAAACTGGAGCTTAGTACATACAGGTTGTTAGTTCGTAACATTTAGCCCAGCCAGCAACCGCTTCAACATCGGTGTTATGCCTTCATGTCAGAGTTGACGCCGACGGGATTTTCATATACAATAACTACATTCAAATTCTATGAAAAGACTTTTTCAGAGAATTGCCTCGCACGGGATTCAAACCCGCGACTCTCTGCTTGAGGAGTCTATGCATATACCACTACACCACGGCCACCCGCAATTATTATTATTATTCTTATCAAGGGAACGATACAAATTAATTTGTAGGTTCGTAACAGAGTTAAAGCCTATAGAAGATACATCAATAAAAGAGATATAATGCTTTAAAATAATAAATCGTTTAAGCAATTGCTTTATAGAAAAAATCTCAAATGGCGTTATTGTTTTTTGTGTTATAAATACAATAGAAAAACATTATATTATGTTTTTATTGAGACTTTTTTTCCAATCAACATATTTGTGTCTGAAAAACATTTGTTTCTTAAGAGCTAAGACTAAGATTGCCTCTGGCTTAAAAGTAAGATAATGGTTTTTTAAACAAGTAAATCGAAATTATGAATAACTTTATATAGTTTTGAAGTATACGCTTGGCCCCGGCGTATTACATCGACGCTTCTTCACATGACACTTAAAACTAAAAACTAAAAAAAAAAAAAAAATAAATAACAAATTCTTAAATTCTTCTTAAAAATATTTACAATATCCCTATACATATTTTATGTAGCTATTCACTTAAGCCTTTGATCCGATTAATGTTTATATATGACACTATATAGACAGAAGCAGAGCACTAACTAAAGTGATTATAAGAAAAGTAGGATTATGAGCTACCCAAAAAAGAAGAAAAGTTATCCGCGTAGATTAAAAGAGGATGTTTTTTCGTAAAGGGAACTAAAAGGTTCCGATTCGCATTTGGTCTCAACAAAGGAAAGGATCTCGGGTTTAAAAGATTAAATGGGGAAAGGTAATAATTTTCCTCCACACTATCATTGATATTTGAGTCCTAGCTTTTTTACAAATTATTCGGTTTGGTATGTCATTATGGATGTAATGTTCGTTTCGGAATACAGTGTCTGATATTTTGTGATATTTGAAATTTTTCACATTGCGAATGGAGGAATGTAACTGAAAATTGATGTTAATTTATTTATTTAATTTTAATATCCAGGTATCTTTTTCATCGTTTAAGATATTTCTTTCGGTTAGAATATTTAAAGCGGACAGTCGGTGGTAAAGTCCTATTCTAAAAGCTTACAAATTAGAGCTTTTTAAATATTTGTACGTTGCCGGTGACTATAGGATTGGAAGGAAATCAATTATACTTAGTAGTAATTCAATTCCAAAGTGATCCGAATTCAATGCGAATGTTGAACAAACTAGAGGGTTCAGGTTATTGCAGATTAGAGATGAAGATATAAGAAAAAAGTCAATCACAGATGATGATCTGGGAAATGTAGGGCTATTGGGAGCAACTAAGTCTGAATTCAAATATGGCCTGTGTAAAGCTAGTTGTGTATCGAGTTCCCATTTTGGTTACGGACATAATTTTGAAGTAATTTGTCTGCATTATACCACTACAAAGGCTACAAACTCAGGTTATACGAACATTTTGTCGTCTGTTGACCGAATTTGTTGATAAGTGGGCCAGAATTGTCTGATTTTTGTTAGCAGTTCTTTAAAGCATATGTTAAAAAGATCTTTCGCCTCGTTTAAAAAATTGTTGAGATCATCACATTGTTTCTTTTTCGTAAATTTTTCTTGGGTGCTATTCGCGCGGTGAAAGTAGTTACTCTTAACTATCTCAGCATATGTAACGTATTTATACCGCTTTATTTTTGATCGCAACATGCTTTGCGCCTCGTGTCGATATATCTCGTTTTTCCTTATATGGTATTTTAGATATGATGGGCAGCCATGATAACCAGCTACGTGGCCGTTTTCATTAGAATTAACGCACTTAAGAGTAGGAACTTCTTGATTTTTCTCCTTGAGTGACTTAAAGAAAGCGATGCACGCTTCAGAATCATGAGACTCGCCGCACAGGACACATCTACTATTATATGAGCAACATTCACCGAAATGACCGAACCTTTCACACGGCACTGTACCGTGCCGACCACCGACGAGTGCACACGTCATCCTGCACTCGTATTTTTCCGTGCTGTACACAAAAAAAAAAAAACCGCAGTGTGGAAAAAAAAACTAAATCAATGCACAGTGCCATAGAAAGAAAAAACAAAAATGATCACACAGTGTGGGAATCCTACACCTCTCCCGCTCCTAGTCGTAGTACTGTTGCTTGCACTGTATACACGCACTGCCGTTACTATATACGGTACGGGAAGTGACTGAGTGTATGTAACAACTGATGGATAGCGGGTTGTGTGTGAAGATTTTGTTGGTGCACTGTTTCATATTGTTGTAAGGGCATATCACCTACAGCAATTTGATTCAGTAAACAGCGTCTGATATTTTGTGATATTTGAAATTTTTCACATTGCGAATAGAGGAATGTAACTAAAAATTGATGTTAATTTATTCATTAATTTTAATATCCAGGTATCTTTTTCATCGTTTGAGATATTTCTTTCAGTTAGAATATTTAAAGCGGACAGTCGGTGATAGTCCTATTCTAAAAGCTTACAAGTCAACTTACGACTCAAGTAGCTAGTAGTCAGAATTTTCTCTTCGCAGCCTTGCTTAGTATCGTCGGTGCTTGTGTTTACTGTGTTTGTTTTTAATTATTACTAGGGAATTCAGGGTGGACGTAGCCAGTATACGCCAGTATACTGTGCCACTATTTATGTGCGCATTTATGTGCGTAGTGATGTAGCTTACCAAATTCCACCACAGTGTAGTCCCTGTTCCAATCCGGAATTCAATTTCATGTAGTTAAAATTCCATCTTCGTAAGCAAAATATCCACTACTGCTTTATTTACAGAAGCCCCAAACTGGACAGCAACTCGACCTTCCACGAGTTTGATGCGCTGTCTGACTCCATTCAAAGAATTGTATCCCTGTATCCCCATACTGAAATCGTGATTACCGGCGATTTCAATATACACAATTCTGGGTGGCTTTGAAGTTCTGGGCAAACAACACCCGAAGAACGGTGTGTTGAGATCTTCGCTGCGAAAAACAACTTGACCCAGCTTAAAAATGAGTTTACACGAACACTAGAAGTTAATAGTCATACCGCCAACACCCTGGACTTGTTTTTAACTTCTCACCCTGACAAGTACTGCGTTGATGTGTTCTCCCCTTTAGACTCGTCGTACCATTGTGTCATATCAGCTTAATTCTCATACACCCACCACACAGTTAGAGAAAAGATTCCTAAAAGAACCGTATGGCAATACGAGAAAGCCAATTGGAGCGGACTTAACAACTTCTTTAGGAATTTTAACTGGTCGTTATGTTTCCTCGATAACGTCGTGGATGCCGCTGCTGACATGATCACAGAAACTATACCCTTTGGAATGAATTGCTTTGTCCCTCATCGGATGAAGAGTATCAAACCAAAAGAAAAGGCATGGTACGACTCGAGCTGTAAAGAGGCTGCCAGGGTTAGAGAACTGTTCTTTCGGTCCTACAAGACCAACCCGACAGAGGAAAACCGAAAAAAGTTTAAACGAGCCAGAAATGACTGCAACGTCTTTCTCAAGCGTGTGAAATTCCAATACGACCAAAACCTGAGGCAAAAAATACTGCAATGTCCCAAAGGCAGTATAAATGTTTCGTTATTCGTCAAAAACATTAGAAATTCTGCCTCATCCTCCATCCCAACGCTTATTTATAATGACATTCCAGCTGTCAGCTCTTTCTACAAGGCCAATCTGCTTGCTGCTCACTTTGCGGCTAGCTCAATACTCCTATAGTTGAGTGCGTCGAATCTACAATGGGACGAATCCTCTTTCGCACTCGTGTAGTACTTAAAGATCTCAACATGCATAAATCCGCTGGTCCAGATGGTATATCTCCCGTTCTTCTGAAGAGGTGTTCTTCCACGCTGGCAAAACCACAGCGTAAGATTTTTCATCAATCCTTTTCTTTAGGACTCTTTCCGAGCAGATGGAAAACGGCATTTGTCCAGCCTGTCCTTAAAAAAGGAGAATCTTCTTCTCTATCCTCCTACAGACCCATTGCACTTACGTCCCTTCTTTCCAAGGTCATGAAAACGCTGATAAGCCGTCAGCTCATGAAATATCTCGAAACACGAAAACTTCTGAATGACCGGCAATATGGTTTTCTTAGCAACAGGTCCACTGGTGATTCGATGGCATGTCTCACTGAAAAGTGGAACCAAAGCGTACATCAATCTGGCGAAAGCAAGATAGTTGCACTTGATATTTCTAAGGCATTTGGCAGAGTTTGACATCAGGCTCTCTTGTCGAAAATGCGTGCTCTTGGGATCGATGACTCTCTTCTTCAATGGATTAGAAATTACCTTTCGGAACGTTCAATTCAAGTTGTCTTGGACGGTTTCAAGTCTGAAATAAATGGTGGTGTGCCCCAGGGCTCCGTTTTGTTTCCGACACTCTTTTTAGTTTTCATTAATGATCTCTTGTCTGCTATTTTTAATCCAATTTATTCCTTTGCTGATGACAGTGCTCTCTGCTTCTCAGAATGGAAACGGCAGCGTTTGATAAGCTCATTAAATTCTGCTATTAACAGCATAACTTATTGGGGAACTATCAACCGAGTGGAATTTAATGCTTCCAAAACTCAATGCTGTGTGCTGTCATTAAAGCGAAATTCAAATACCCAGCCATTATCCATGAATGGCACTTGCATCGTCGAAACCGATAAACTTTTCATTCTCGGTATGTGTATCACTAACAACTTAAGTTGGAATGACCACATATTCGATGTCGCCAAAAATGCTCCGAAATGTCTAGGTTTCCTCAAGCGATATAAGAAATATTTTACCCCCTCTGATCTGGCCACAATATATAAGGCATTTATCCGCCCAAAACTGGGGTACAATGCCCACATCTGGTCAGGTGCTCCTAAAACATCTCTGCACCTGCTAGATAGGATTCAAAACCGTGCGGTAAAACTAATTGGTGATACTAATATCAGTCAATCAATTGAACCCTCGAACACCGACTTAATGTCTCCTGTCTCACTTTGTTTTATCGCTATTTCCACCACCAGTGCTCCATTGAAATCGCCAGTAGCATTCCGCCTATTCAAACTTTCAATCGTAATACCCGTCTCGTTATGAATGCTCATCAGTTTACCCTCAAGCCCATTTTCCGACGTACTCTAAAACATCGTGATTCTTTCCTAAGCCGTACAACTCGCTTATGGAATGCCCTGCCGACCTCTGTGTTTCCTGGTCGTTATAACTTGCAAACATTTAAAAACAATGTACATCGGTACCTGTCTTTTCCTGCTCCCTAAATTTCCTTCGCCCGCGCTGTGTACAAGCATTTTAATGGTACAAAAACTCCTTGAGAGCGCCGATTATAAAAAAAAGCCTATAACACCGAATTTTTTTTCCCTGTAGATACGCTGGTGGAGCAAGTATCTAATACTATTTAAATCTTTAATGAATTCACCTGGTTCTAATTGAACAATGAACATTTTTAATTTCGTTGACTTGGATGTAGAAAATGTTATCTTACAAATTCTACTAGGAGATGTAGCTTTCACAGCTTTTTCTATAACTTTGATAACCTCAAGGCCCTTCAGCATAACTGAAACCCTTTCCGTTTCCTCAGTCCCGCGTAATCTATTAATAATAGTTGAATGAATTTTAGCATCACTTACGTATACCTTTTTTTTTCGGTAGCTCAAATTTACAAATTTATGTTTTACATCCTTAACTTTACACTCATTTGCAGCGAGTTTTATAACTTCGCTTATAAGTTCACAATTGGAACCGAATACAGATACTATATTAGTGGGCAGAAAGGGGCATTGTTAATGATTTTAGATGCATTAACAGCGAGTTGATTATGCATTTCAAAGCACGACGTGTTGGATCGATGATTAACAGAGATGTTGGTTGGCTTATTTATGTTTGACACAGGCACTTGAAGTTCCATATCATCGAGTGAGGAAAATATATTTTGCGACAAATGATTTCGCTTAGGCGACGGTTCACCCTCATGCACGCTTCTACTTCTTTTCTTGCCATTGGACTGATAGTAGCTAGCAGCTACTAGTAGACTGCCGATAACCGTTGTCTACTCAGTGGAGTGATTGACTTTTACATCCATGGTGGTAATGTTGTTATTGGAAATAGAATCGCTCTCACATGCATTAACAAGTAGTGAGTGCACTGGTTGTACTATTGAGCGCGTGTTTCTCTACTGGGAGAAAGTTAAAGCAATGTTGATGATTTATGCCATCAGGAGACACATGTGCGTTGGCTTGAACTTTGCCCAAACGATCACTATATTTATCTTCCAGCAAAAAAGCTTGGGGGTCACTTTCGGTTTTTTCACAAAAAAACACTTTAAGGAATCACTGTCTCAAAAAAAGAAGTTAATTCGCTAATAAATTAATACGGCCTTAGGCCGTTACGAGGTTGATTAGGTTTCGCACTTGACGATTTTTATACGATTTTAAGAACGTCTGTTCACGACCGAATGTGGTGGCAGCTCACCATACTAGGTATACCGGTATGAAGTGAGCGTCAAAATACAAATGTCTTGATAGGGAACCTTTATTGTAAACGGGCCTTAATTTTTTTTGTGTGGTTGCTATGACACCTGTCAGACATATTTAGTATACATCAAGTCATTGAGCAAGCAACATATTTTTTCATCGTGTTAAAAATGTCGAATTTCGTACCAGAAAATGATGACTTGCGGAAAGCATTAATTTTTTGTTTTCATTTGAAGAAAAGTGCTGCAGAGTCGCATCGTATGCTTGTCGATGGATATGGTGATCATGCTCTATCAGAAGCAACATGCAAAAGACGATTCGACGATTCAGAGATAACGATTTTGATGTGGGAAAAGAAGAACGTGAAAGACCACCAAAAAAGTTTGAAGACGCCGAATCGCAAACAATATTGGATGAATGAATGTGTCATCATTCATTTAGAAACAAATAGCAGAAATGTTAAGTGTTGCACTATAAACAATTTCTGACCGTTTAAAAGCTATGGGAAAGATCAAAAAGTCGGGAAAATCAGTGCCACATGAATTGAATGAAAGACAGATGGAAAACGGAAAAACCACTTGTGAAATTTTGCTTCAAAAACACAATAAAAAATGGATTTATTTTCAAAATCCTAAACAGAAACAATCATGGGTTAATCCAGGACAACCATCAAATTCGACTGCAAAACCAGATCGATGAAACCGGTAATACAGATCGCAACCGACAACAAATGATCAATTTGAACCACACATTGATCGAAAAACTACCAGAATGGGCCAGAAGACACGGCAAGGTAATTTTTCTCCATGACAATGCACCTGCACACAAAGCAAAACGGGTTGAGGATACAACTAAAACACTTAGCTGGGAGCTGCTACCCCACCCGCCGTATTCACTAGACTTGACTCCTTCTGACTACCATTGGTTTTAATCGATGGGACACGCATTAGCTGAGCAGCACTTCGAATCTTACGGGGAAGTCGAAAGTTGGGTGAGTTTTTTTTTTTTCATAAATTGCTTGAAAGATGGGAAAAATGTATAGCTAGCAATGGTCAATACTTTGAACAAAATGGTTTTTACTTTCCCATAAAAAATTGGTGTTTTATTTTCACAAAAAAGACGCCCACCGGTATGAACCGGTACACCTGGTACAACTTATCCATTCTCGGCAAAACAGTTACCGGATTTCATTTTCAAGAGAAAAAAACCGGAATAAGTATTGCAATATTATAATACAGTAGCATAGTACAGAAAAGGACAACAATCAAACACTACTATTTTCTACGCCTAACACACTAGAGACAAGAGCTTAAATTTTTACACACAGCGACCATTCGATCCTTGATAATATATATTAATATAAACATGTAACTAACCAAATATAAACTGCTTATATAATACATGGGCTGAAAAAACCCGTGCTGTTTCTAAGAGAGGGCACTACTTGAATTAAATCCATACTATTTTTAGTTAGTACCAACCTTCAAAGGATACGTGTGTAAATTTGACAGCTGTCGGACGATTAATTCTCGAGATATAGAGTTGTGAGTGAAGCAACTTTTGTTATCGTGAAAAAAAAAATGGATTCAAAGCAATTTCGTGTGTTGATTTATCATTGCTTTTTGATGGGAAAAAATGCAGCCGATGCAAAGAAATGCCTTGATAAGTATTGATTGGACTCTGCACCAGCCGAACGAACCATTCGCAAATGGATTGAAAAATTTAAAAGTGGTCATACAAGCACCGAAGGTAGTGCACGCAGTGTACTTCCAAAAGAGGCTGTTTCAGATGAAAACATCAAAAAAGTACACAAAATGATTACCAAAGACCGTTAAGTGAAGTTGATCGAGATAGCTGAGGCTCTGAAGACATCAAAAGAGCGTGTTGAATATCTCATACACGAATATTTGGTCATGCGAAAGCTCTGTTCAAAGTGGGTGCCGCGTTTGCTCACAGTCGACCAAAAACAACAACGTGTTGATGATTCAGAGAAGTGTTTAAAGCTGTTCAACCGCAATAAAGCCGAATTTTTGCGTCGGTATGTGACAGTTGATGAAACTTGACTCCATTACTTCACACCAGCTCAAGTCGGCCGCCAGCTGAGTGGCGAGCAGGCGACGAACCTCGTCCAAGCTCAACAGTCGGCTGGCAAGGTTATGGCATCCGTATTTTGGGATACACATGGAATAATTTCATTGACTTTCTCCAAAAGGGGCAGACTATCAACAGCGACTATAACATTGCGTTGTTGGAGCGTTTGAAGGACGAAATCGCAGAGAAACGGCCGCATTTGAGGAAAAAAAAAAGTGCTGTTTTATCAAGACAATGCACAGTGTCACAAGTCGATGAAAACCATGGCAAAATTGAATGAATTCGGCTACGAATTGCTCCCCCATCCACCGTATTCTCCAGACTTGGCCCCAAGCGACTATTTCCTGTTCGCAGACCTCAAAAGAATGCTCGCCGGAATGAGATTTAAGATCGATGAAGAAGTAATCGCCGAAACAGAGGCCTATTTTGAGGCTAAACCGAAATCATACAACAAAACTGGTATCGAAAGATTGAAAAATCTTTTCAATCAGTGTATCGCCCTCGAAGGCGACTATATTGATAAATAAAGTTAAGTTTTGCAAAAATTTTGTTTTACTATAAAACGGCACTGAGTTTTCAGCCCATGTGTTATAATAGCAAAATACAAATATAAACTACAAGATTATGCTTTTTTTCGACTTTACATAATAAAAGAACTATACTCACTTCATGTCATTACTCTTTTAAATGTATATCAATAAGAATCCGACAAAGATAAACTTTGTTCAAAGTGAAATTGACTAGTCAAAGAAATCCTTCCATCTGTGGTAAAAGAAAAGGTACCATATTGCAAAATATTTAAGAATTCTACTGAAAAGTTAAATGTAAAAAAATTTCTACAACGAAAAATTCACTGAATTTCCCATCAACAAAGGATCAAAAGGAAAACAAGACCACACCACAGTAACAGCTGTACAACCGTTTGAGGGTAGAAGTCAAGGGTAAACTGTAGCAGCAACAAATGGTAATAATTTAAGAAATTAAGATTCATATATATATATACATATATATACTTTGTATATATATATATATATACTTTATATATCGACCACCACGACGAAAACAAGAAGTACCTATATTTTTAAGTAATATATGTAGATGGCATTATTACGACTTTAAGTTAGTACAGTGACCAAGCACAACGAATGTGTATCGATGCAATAAAAATTAAACTAACCGCTTGTGCAAGAAATAGCCATTCATAGCCATTTATGAAATATATTTTAGAAATGTTAATATCAATATCAAATACAATATTATACGCCTTAAGAAGTAAAACTATCGAAGAAGCCTTACACGAAATCATAGCCTCAGGATTCGTTAATGATAAAGTAACTACCTACCAAATTATCGAAAACCCAAATAACAAACAAGAAATAAGGCTGCCTAAACTAAAAACCTAACTTTCATATAAATCGACCGAAGGAACAAGAATGCCAACAAACTTTATGGAAACACTTTTTAATACAGAAACAAGAAACACAATGCACAATGACAAGAAACTATGTTTAAAAGAAAAATAGCTATCCTTACTAGAGAAAATATACAAAAGAAAGTATGTAAAAAGATATCTAAATAAGTAGGTTTTTTAAAGAGAATACGAAACAACGTTTCGACATTAAATACAACAAATATCTACATATAACGTAATATAATATACACTTGCGGTAATAAAAACCGCACCACCTAATGAGTTCTCAAAAAATGCCTAATTACATCAGATCGTAAGGGTTTTCCCCATACTAATGAAGGGTATTCCACATAGCGGAGTTCGTCACAGTTTGAATTTAGTTGTGACGGTGACAAGTAAAGTGAAATGTCTGGTAAATATCATCGACTGACTCGGGACGAAAAAGTTCAAATATTGACTTTAGTCGAAGAAGAGCTTGGCTATCGTGAGATTGTGGTTAAAATAGGATGTTGTCATTCAACTATCGAACGACTGATGAAGAAAAAAGAAAATTTGGATCCACTGGAAAGGAAAAAAGGCTCGGGACGAAAACGTAAAACAACCCAGAAGACGGTAAATGTATTACAACGAATTAGCATTGAAGATCGCTTCAAAAGTGCTGTCCGTATAAAAGCGAAGCTGTGTGAATTTCATCAACCTCTCCTAACCAGAAAAATGAAAAAAGCTCGCTTGACGTGGGCAAAAAAGTACGAAGATTAGACACAGGATGATTGGCGATGTGTGATATGGTCCGATGAAAGTAAATTTAATTTGTTGTGTGCCGACAATTTGCCATACGTACGACGGTCAGCAGGTGAAATGTTCAAGGACGAGTGCATAGTCAAAACAGTAAAGTTTCCTCAAAGCCAGATGATTTGGGGATGTGTTTCATTTTACGTTTTGGGCCCTTTGCACTTTGTTAATGGAACTATGAACGCTCAAAAGTATGGAGAAGTAGTAAGGGAGTTTTTGGTACCAGCAATTGAACAGCATCATTCGTATACTGACAAGTGCATTTTTCCTAGATGATTCTGCACCTTGCCACCGAGCCAAATCCGTAAGTAAACTGTTATAAACCAACTTCTACTTTTTAAATAATAAACAGACAAGTAACTAGAGTCTTTCAATAATTCTCAGATCAAGACAACGTTTGATGACTTCGGAATTACCAAACTAGACTGGCCAGCTAATTCGCCTGATTTAAGCCCAATCGAACACTTGTGGCATGTAACATAAGTGAGGTGAGGTGGCTGAACATAAACCAGAGAGTAAAAAAAAGCTAAATGAAGTTTTGGAACATGTATGGAATACTGAAATTTCAAGGGGTATTACTGAACTTCTAGTAAACTCGATGCCTTCCAGAATAAAAGCAGTTATAACCGCCAAAGGAGGAGCAACTCGGTATTGATAATTTTTTGGTAAAAGTATTAAAATATTTTAAAAAAATAAGAAAATTAACTGGTTTTTCTTTCTTTGTTAATATCTTTTTTCAAACATTCAATAAACAGATAGAAATTAGATAGATATACTTATAAACTACTGCGGAGTACTCAACAAAAATTTCGTTTCATCGTAGTTATTAACAATTTTTCAATCATTTTGATATGGTGTGGTTTTTATGGCCGCAAGTGTAAATATAAATATTTATAAAACTATGTACAATATATAAAAGCTGTGCAGTCATATGCTTTAAGAAACAGTAATGATTTTAAACTGTTAAATATGTTAAGTACGTGTAAAAAAATTCATTAATTTATTTGTATTTTTAACAATTTAATGATTTGGTCAATGACACAAGGAACGAGAAAAAAAAAGCACCCCCGTTCAGCCAAAAAAGCCAGGACTGTAGTTTGCCAACTTCAGGCTCAATTTACTAATTGTGGTATCATCGAACAAGGTATAAATTTTATTGTACCTTACTATTAATACTCGTTCACACGCGCTGCAGAATTGGAAGACTGCATTAGAAGCCCACCCGAAGATACCCAATACTAACCGCCTATATGCACATAGATTTTTCGTTTCTCAAAATCTAAAGAAACTAGGATTATCCAGTTTCCGGACAAAGAGAGTTTGGAGACCGAACAACGTCTTAATATTCCATTCAAGTATGCCTCAAAAATCAATACCTTATCTACTGTTTACTAGTTTACTGCTATTGCACAACCTGGTCCACTCAGATCAAAGACAAATGGAGTCACCGTCCACCACATCAGAACAAAAAAAGGAAGTCCAATCTCAAGCAAAACACGACTGCTCGGCTCAGATCTCGTCTCAAGATTGTTAAATCAAAATTTGATAAGATGATCCAACTCGGCACTGTGCCTCTCTCAAATAATTTGTAGTCTTTAAAAAAACTCTAAAGAATGGCGCTCCTGTGGTGATTACAGGATTCTCAGTGACCGAAGTATTTCAGATGCATAGCCAAAATGGAAAGCGAACATTTTTCACCACCGACTTAATTCGGGCACATAATCAGATTCCCGTTGCCCAACCGACATATAAAAAACCATCATCATTACGCCCTTTGGGCTCTTTGAATTACCCATTATGACATATGGGCTGCGCCATGCTGAGCAAACATTTCAAAGATCTATCCATGAGGTCACCCGGGATCTTCACTTTGTATTCACTTAGATAGACGACCTGCTCGTAGAATCCACAGATGAGTCAGAGCATTTCAACAACCTTTGTGTATTATTTCAATGACTTGAATGGTAATATTGTTATCAACGCGGCAAAATCAGTTCTTGCGAAACCTAAAGATGAATTTTTAGTACATCTACAATAGATTCAGCACCATTAACTCCTACAAGAAATTCATAAAATAAGTGACTGAAATTCTCGGCCCACACAACGATTAACTTCAAGATCCGGATATCAAAAACTTCCACCTATTCATTAGACGCCTGCATTGGAAACAGCCTTCATCAAGAGCAAAATCCTTTTGAGTAGTTTTTATTTATTTTCAATCACATTAAGACATACAATTATCTTAGTTTATAAGAAGTTTGTTATGTTCATAACAAATTCAGATTCAAGCTAATAAAAAAGATAAAGGTAATACTTTTACTAAGTAATTTGAAAATATTTATTTATATGATATATATATATCATATATATCATATCATATATAATCTCAGCTACGTACATTTAGACATTATGAAAAATTATTGCTCGAATGTAAAGCATGAGACATGAACAGGATGGAGCTCTGTGAATCCCCTATTGTATTGTACACAAAGTCAGACGATATAGATAGCATCTTTTCTTAATTTTAGGTAAAATAATATGGTTTTGTAGCTGAGTTCGAAAGACCAAACAATGTCAGCAGCTTGTTACAGATATTAGTGTGGTTAACTGTGTCGAATGCCTTCGAGAAATCCAAAAGTACTAGAAAAGCTACTTTGTCTTCATCCAACGCATCACTGCTATCATCCATAACTTTAATTATTGCCGTTTTACAGTTATAGCCTTTCCTAAATCCAGATTGCATTGGAAAAAACAAGTTGTTTAAAAGAATAGAGGACTATTTTTGCCTTTGAAGTACCCTCTCAAATATCTTAGAGAAGTAAGGCAGTATGGATGCCGACATTACTTACTGTTAGAATTTGTATGTATATGAATTATTTTGGCACGTTTTCATTGAGAAGGGTAAATGCCTGTTGTTATTATTAGGTTGCAGCCATGTATCAGAGATGGAAGAATAATTGGAAGGATTACTTTCACAAATCAAATCAAAGCCTACAACATTTGATTTGGCCGACAATAAACAAGCAACTATTTCAACATCATCTATACAGGAAAATTCAAAATCACTGTCCAGAAAATTAAATTAAAGCGGATTTATGGGAACAAAATTAATGCCAGATAAATAGAGGGTAACAAAGTTTGTATGGTATTCAGGGAATTTAGTTCAAAGTCGGGATCATGCCTGAAAAAAGCAGTTACAGACAACTGGTCATACAAGAGAGCATCATTAAGATTACTCACTTCGTTAAGAAGTGTAAAAATAAGCAAATTTAAATACAATTACATAAGAGTTGAAAATTTTCAAAAAGAAATAAAAAAATAGAAAAAGGGAGAGAAAAAAAAGAAATAAAGAAAAGGAAGGAGATAGATAGACATACCAACTTGGAATTTTTCAGAAAATTAAAAATACAAGTTTATTCATCTAAATCTATATTGTCTCTTTCAAAGTTATCTCCATCGACTGCAACACACTTATGCTTGATCCAATCTTCGAAACATTTTTTATATTCGGTTTTGCGATTTTTTCGATTGAACAGAAAGAAGTCACAGGGAGCCAAATCAGGTGAATTCGGTGGCTGTTAGATGGTATTTGTTGCATTGTTCGTCAAAAAAGTACGAATAATAATGGCACTGTGCGACGGTGCGTTATCATGGTGCAAAATCCACGAGTTTTCTGCCCACAATTCTGGTCTCTTTCGGCGAATTGCTTAACGCAAACGTCTCATAACGCTCAAATAATACTCTTTATTTACTATCTGGCCTTCTGGCAAAAATTCATGATGTACTACACCTTTTTTGGCTGCAACCGACGTTGTTTTTTTTGGTCTCGGCTCATTTGGTGGACGCCATTCACTTGCCTGATGTGTGGATTGCTTGTCGTACTCATAAGCCCACGTCTCGTAATGATCCTTTTGATGAATGTGGGATCGGATTCAGCCTCGCAAATCATCTCTTTTGCGACGTCAACATGGTCTCTTTTTTGCATGAAATTGAGGTCTTTTGGCACCAACTTTGCTGATACACAACGGAAACTCAAATCATTAACCAAATTGTCTTGGACGGATCCATAGGCAATGTTCAAGTACGCCGCTATCTCTCTGATAGTTAATTTGCGGTTATTGACCAACATTTCTTTTACTTCATTAATGTTTTCGTCGGTTTTCGATGTCGATGGTCACTCACGACCACTTTTAAACTGCTCGTGCACTGGTACAGTTTTCTTTAGAGAATCGTTGCCGAAACACTTTTCCAACATTTCCAAGGTTCGCGCACCATTAAATTCGTTTTTTACGCAAAATTTAATACAAATTCATTGTGGCAAATTTAAATCCATTTCTAAAATTGTAAAACATCGCCAACACACGCAGAGATAGATGTTATCTTGCCTACGTAACTTTTGCAAATGTCAAGCTATGGCGCTAAGATTTAGAGGGAATGTCAACAACAGATGTAGCAACTTAACAAAAAAAGAAAAAACAGAACACAAATCGTTACAATGGGATCGCCACATGGTGGTTATTCCGTTTTTTGATGAAGGTGTTAGATATAATTTTATTCATATCATGGCAACTAAAGCTAGAATAACAATTTTAAATAAGGATAAGGAATGAATAAGGAGTTAACGCTCTATAATTTGAGGAACATTTTTTTCTAAATTAGTGGCGAACGACATTTGACTACTAATAACATACATTAAAAGTTCTGGTGTCAATCAGTAACTAAAAGTTGCGATATTTTCTGCTTTATGTAATTACAAAAATCAAATTTTAATTATAGACAGGTAAAAGAAAAGAACTAAGTTAATATATTTAAACATTTTTAAGATGTGATTTTTAATAAAGATTCAACATTGTAAAGTAAATAACCATTTTTTTATTTCTATAATTTATGCATTCAAATTTTGAGTAACACGTGTGAAGTATGGTACCTTATTAAAATAATTTGGGGCTGTAACTGTGTAAAAGCGAGAAAAATGAGTTGTACGTGCTATTTATTCTTTGTTATATTATTATATTATTATACTTTGTTCAAAAAATTCTCTCAGTACTTTAAAAATATATAAGTGCCTTATTGGTTAAAGTTTAAGTTTTTTTAAACAGAGGCCAACTACGAGTGCGACGATTACAGCAAGAAAAAATACGAACAACATGTTTCTGCGCAGTCGAAATAGGTCGAAGTGTATTCATATACGATCCTCCCCAAGAGACGATACCATATTGTAACTCGGAGTGCGTGAAACTGTAGTAAATTTTAGACAAAATTTTATTGAAGCAATAAGGTTTAATGAGATACAGTTTACAAGCCACTAGATTCATATGAGCCCCTATTGTTTGGAAATGTACCTTCCAGTTTAGGTTAAAATCAATTAATACTTAACTTCTCTAAGTCGTTACTATTCTTAGCAACACACTCAAATAAGTTTTTAAATGAATAAGTTAATGTTATGTAATCAGCGAACGCTTTGACTTCCACATTAAGCTTCTGGCTAAAAAATGAATTGATATATATCAAAAACAGAAGAAGTTCAAGAACTGAACCTTGTGAGACGCCATTTTACAAAGTACGAGGCTTATTAAAAGTCTCATTTACTTTCACTTTTTGAGTTCTATCTTTTAAGTAAGTCCTAAACCAATTATAAATTTCTCCATCGTTGTACAACTTGTTAAGTAATATCTGATGATTCACCATGCCAAAGGCTTTGGTCATATCTAAATTATAAAGCCATGGTCGTTTGATTCTTATTCCAACCATCAAGTAACTGACATCACACTCTTAAAAAATCGTCCTCACTCGACCGAAACCCAAGCTGAAAAAAAGAAAAGAAAGCATTACGCTCCAAAAATTTTAACATTCTGACTTTAAGGAGCTTTTTAAAAAAATTTCGTGAAGGTTGACAAGAGAGAAATTGGCCTATAGTTAGTTACATTGCTTTTACTTCCTTTTTTGACAAGTGGAATTACTTCAGCACATTTCGGAGATTAAGGAAAATAACCATTACATACACTTAGGTTAAACAAGTATCACAATACATCAACTTTTTTCCAGGCAATAGTTTTTAATAAAGTGCTTTTTATAACATCACTTGTGTACGAGTTTTTATTTTTTAGGAAAATTATAAGCTTATAAAGTTCTCCAGGAGTAATGGTATTGAAAACAAAACTATTTTTGTGCATGTTTCCAGTAGAAACTGATTGTGGAAGAGTATAGTGGCAAGATCTATTCGGTTCAAAGCATGACTTTCATTTTTCTGATATTGCAGTAAAATACCCATTAAACTTATTTGAGATACTTACGGGGTTAGATAAATGTACTCCGTCAACTTTTATATCTTTTATTTCAGTATTCGGTCTAATTTTAAATAAAATGATATCAACAGTTTTCTATTCCTTTCTACTATTACCGTTAGCTCTTACGAGCAATTCCGAATAATAGATGTCGCGCGTTTCGGTAACCTTTTTATGAACCTTTTGCATAGTTTGTTACAATACTTCTTCGGTCTTCTCTCTGGATGCTTTGCGGATTTAATAGCGTAACTGTTTTTTTCTTTTTGCCTGTTTAAGAAGAGAGTTGGTCATCCATGGTTTTAAACGTATTTTCTTATTAGGAAAATTTATATGCATATAATGCATGCTTTTATATGATTTTGCAAGATTAATGAAAATATGTCAAATGCAATAGAAGGAACATTGTCTGAATAGACCGACTCTCAGAACTCAAACGTTAACCTTTCCTTCAACATTCTGAAATCTGTGATTTGTTCTTTTCTTAGATGTCTTAGAAAATTTTTAATTTTACCTTAATTCATATCAACGCACAGAGAAATCATATGATGGTCAGTAATTCTGTAGTTATAAACTGCACCATAGAAAATATCTGTAGAAATTTTATGTACCCTTATATATATGTGGTCAATAAAATACGAAAAAACTATATACATATATATATATATATATATATACATATAATATATAATTGCCAACCCCTAAGGCAATGCTTTGCAATTTAGTGATGTTTCTAATTTCCACAGCTTCATCAATGGGTTAACGTGGGTTAACACACGTAAGCGCATCGTGAAAACTGATCAGACATGTTTTTTTTTTTTTAGTTGAAGAGCAAAATGCAGTTAATTGTTGTTGAATTTCGATAGACACTCGCGCAGGTATTGCCAGTTTAATACAACGTCGCATAAAATGATTTGCTTGTTGTTGTTTTGTGGATATTTAGAGACCGAGGTTAATAAGAAGTTCCTATCATAAGCGGACCAGAATTTAATAATAATTGCAGAGGTGGCACTGTTTGGTCCAGTGGATATTTTCGTTACATTTTTGATGGTCGATATGCAGTGATCTATACCGGCCACAAACCTCAGGTTTATATATTTCAACAAGACAAAAACGTGTTGCACCTTGGAAAATCAGAAGATTAGACATTACTGACATCAGATACGTTTCCGGCTCCAACAATATTGCCGCCGACATGCTATCTCGCGTCAATGCTATTAAGAGAGCAGGACCAATAACAGAGATAGCTCAAGCACAAACCAGCGGCACCGAGCTTCAAGGCCTAAAAGCGTACTCTTCCCAAGCGTGAAGCTGTGCGATATAAAATTGGACAACACTACGGCTGAACTTATCGGCAACATTTTTACCAGTACAACTCGCCCGAGTTGACTCCTTTTACTCTTTGGCACCTCTGACAACGTTTCTGGCCTTCTACGAATAAGACCTGCATAAAGTGAGTTAAGTATTGCATTTCCTGCCAGGCGCAGAAAACAACTCGCCATATATTCTCGTCAATAGCAAACTTCCAATAGCAAACTTCGAAACGATTTGAAAATATCAATATGGACTTGGTCAGTCGCTTTCCTAGAGCCGTCCCTTTACGAAATGGATCTGCCTATACTGTGTCGGAAGCTCTTTTGTAGTTATGGATTGCACCTTGCCTAGGTAGTTCGAACCAGACAAGTTTTGATGTCTCGCTTAACTTCTGGGAAATTAACATTTCCGAACGACTTCCCACCATCGGCAGTCGAACGGATTAGTCGAATGCTTTCATCGACAGCTAGAAGCGGCTCTGCTATGTCATGGTAATACATAGCTTTCAGTCCTACGGAACCGTGTTTCACAAATTCCACAACTAGAAGTTCAACAAGAGTTCGATTCAACCTGCCATATTTCTACGTACACAGAAGTTAATTTTCCTCATTTATTTGAAGTTTATATTATCACGGCATTGAAGTCTGTTTCATTTTTGAATTTGTTATTAAATTTAAATATGCCATTTTGCAAGAGTAGTAAAATAATATTTTTTTTATGAGAAAGGACGACAATAGAAGACAACTAAGGATCTCAAATATGTTGTGTTAACTACTCAGCATCTATTTTCACTGAAGCTTCACAAAACTTGGTAAAATCAATACCACACAGAATTTTTCAAGTAACAAGTAAAAACTGGCCACATCAATATTAAAACTTATTTTTTATTATTTATTTAAAGTCTTTATTTATCAAATCATTTATAGTCTTTTTATTTAAATTCTTTTTTCATAAATATTAAAGTGTTTTTTATGTTTCTAATTTTTGTTTTTGTCTTTTTTTATTATGTTAAAAAATAAAATAAAAATTTCTCGCCATAAGATGATTAATTTCACTTTTTCTATGATCATGATCTAAATTTTGATCAAATATAAAATTTTTTGACGTGAAATGCAAAATTTACCGGTGTCTTTATGTGAATTTCTTTTACTGTACTCGTATATATCAACGATATTTCTATGTTAGGTTGTTGCAAAACCATGTATTATAACATTACAGGAACATCACATATTTATATCTCTGTAATGAATGCTTATAGCGCAACCATAATGAAACTTACGTAAAAAAAAAATAAAAGCGAGTGTTACAAAATAATAACAATTATGCCAGAAGATCGAAAGAATCATATTAAATTTGAAAAAAAAGAATGGAAACTGAAGGTTCCACTTACTGTTTATTGAGATTTTGAATCCATTCTAGGTCCCCAAAGTCACTGTACTCCAAATGTGGAAACCTCATCAATATTACATTGTAAAATTTTTTTTCGATTTCAGCAAGTGCTCATCTGATAATACAATAAGTTAGATAAACACGTAAAGTTCATTGGTAATATTTTTATTTTTTATTTTTAAAAACATTAATTTTTTTTTTTTTTTTTTTATTTTTTAGGAGCAAATTCACTAGATAAGATTTTTGATAGATTGGTGGATAACGTAACATTAATTTATAAAGAACTCATTTTGAGACCAAACCCCATACTGCCGCCAACGGATCAAATAATTATACAAATATTGCTCCACGTATATATCATGTATGTAAGAATAGTTTTAAGAGTTACAGATCATTTCCATTTTATTGGTGTGTATATGGGAGCTGCATATTCACAATCCAATTAAAAATTTCAAACTCCTACTATTTTAGTCAAACTTGGTCATTTCAACTCGGCTTCTTCGATCTTCTTCATTAACCAGAAATTTATTTTTGAATGATTTATTGTAATACGAGGAGAATAGTGCTCTCTCTTTCGCCAATTGCAGTCTTCTATAAAGAGGGAAGAAGTGTTCACAAAATGATTATAACCATGCTTTAAAAGTATGAACTCATTTTAAAAGTTCTTTTAAATCCGCCGAGCCTCTGGTTGATCTAATAACAAAAATTACATATGACTTCTAACAGATATTAATACGATATAATTACTCGTATATAATTACTAAGAAAAAAACACCTTATTCCTTGTTACAAAACTCGAATAATAGTAGACTTATGAAGATGATACAAAATCGACAACGTTCACATGTCGAATACCATTGAGTCCAGTCTTACTAACAAAGACCATAGACATAAGTCGTGTCTGGGTATTCTTGTGTTGATCTCCCATTTTTGAGTTGTATAGTTTGAAGAAATTTTCTGTATCTTGAAATGAAACGATCTTGAGATGAGATCAAATGACATGGGTTGTTTTTGCGTACACGTTTCAAAGTTACCAAATATTTTTGCGGAAAAAAAATTATGACAATGTCTGAAATTTCAGTTAAAAAAAAAACAACAACTTTTTATTTTTAATAATTTTTGACGCCACCTCGGTCGTTGCACCTTCACTCTTCTGGCTTAGTCGATGCCGCCGGTCAGCCTGTACAGTTCGTCGTTGTATCTCCACCCCCACTTACAGTCTATGCAGAAATATGTTCCTCTCATCCAGTTTTGATGAAGTACATTTTTAATGTAACTGTAATATAGAATCACTTTTGTTTGAGCCTGGGTACAGAAAGTCCTTAACCTCAAAGTTATATCTGTCAAAGAAGAAGCTTTGTCCGCGACGTCAGTGTTGGGTGTCTTTTCTTGTTCACAGCATACTCGTATACTTGGCTTGACCGCTAAACCAATCTTCGCCACCTCCGAATCAATACTCACGTAAACAAAAATAGATATATTTTGAACAATTCATAGAAATTTATTTTTAAATAAGTTTACATCCATTGTGAGCTAGGAAGTGTCCAACAAAAAAACCAAAACCATTTGCTATTACCCATTAAAACTAAATAAAATAAGGTGCACTCTATAACTAGCTTAAAGCTACAGCTAGTAGCGAACACGCTCGATCAAATAAGATAATAAATCAAATAAAAAATTAATGTCGTGAGAAATAAGTATATGTCTTTTTTATCACTATTATTATATTCTTTCAATTTGATAAGTGTCGAAGTTACAAAGCTAAGATTTTATTTTATTGAGAAAAGGTGACAATTTCCTTAAACACTGGATACAATCCGGTAGTTTACTCAAAACCTTAGGGGCTACTATTTGCGAAAAAACTTGT
This sequence comes from Volucella inanis, assembly GCA_907269105.1. Taxonomy (NCBI): domain Eukaryota; kingdom Metazoa; phylum Arthropoda; class Insecta; order Diptera; family Syrphidae; genus Volucella; species Volucella inanis. The sequence continues at coordinate 107,351,075 of OU026153.1, read as the reverse complement.
GAAGTGAATTTTATTATGAGCGGAGATATTGACATAATTCTTTGAGTTTAATCGTAAGTTATGTAAACCATTTCTTTTTTGTGTTTGTTTGTGATTATAACTAGAGAATTCAGGGTGGAATTTATCACAAACCAATACGCACCACTTTACATTCGGTTCGACACAGACAGATTCCCAGCTAAGTCAGCATATTATTTGCTTGCAGATATTCCTAAGAAAGATAATGCACGCCCAAGCTACTTGACACCGGTTGAGATGCATGCGAAATATCAAAAATGATGATTCTGAAGATATCTATGAGAACATTTTGATAGAGGCAAAACTTTGGAGTTAGGTGGGAGGACATTGGTCAGGCACTTGTAATCTGGACGGCAACCGTGGATATCATATACTGTTTTTTCATTTAATTGTATTGTATATAGTAGAAACTTGTCGTTTACTGAGTAAGTCTAACAGTTGTGTCGGCCCTGTGGCCTGACGTTCGTTTTTTTTTTTTTTTTTGGAATCCTCTTAAAGGATTTCCTTAACTGGCGCCTGAGCAGGGACAGGTTTAGAAGAAATATGTCATTTTCGTCCGACAAATTGTGACAAAATAAATTAATACTGTCCTTAAGTGGGCATAAGTATACCAGTACTCTCTATGGAGTGAATGCAGTTGTTACCATGGTAACACAACGTCCTTTCTGGTCTAATAAAAATCTAGTAATTAGTGGTTACATTCTGCTGTTACCATAGGATTGTAGTGGAGATTTCCAAAAGGACTAAAGAATATATAAGTGAAGAAATCGTGCCATTAGTAGGTTGCTTTCAAATATTAACGATAGCGAGTAAACAGGGACACCACGATCCTTTCGCTAAACCTGTCTCAAATAAGAATCCCGTAGTAAGTCTTAAAAATTAATATACCTTTTAGATCACTGGTGGATCTGACGATATAATTTGTTTCTGTAAGTGAAACTTTAAGTAAGATTCCAAGCAGGAAAAAAACCTTTAAGGTAATTAATTTCGAAATTATCAATAAATTAATTGTGAAATAAAAAAAAAGGCTAATGAAGCTGTAAAAAAGAAAATATATATAAAAAAATATTGTAATTAAGTGTAATTTCTAAGAAAAGTCCATTTTAAAAATTCGAAAAAATCTTAAAATTTACCATATTAAAAAATTAATTGAGAAACCAAAAAACGAGTTAATAAAGCTGTAAAAAAGGAAAAAAAACAAAAAAAATAATTGAGTAAAATTTCTACGAAAATTTTTTCAAATTATAAATTCATGTGCAATAAAATGGGCATCTTTTTGCCCAAAAAGAAAAAAAAGAAAATATATAGTGAGAATTAAAACAGCTATCAGGAGGAAAAAGTAAGGTGCATTGCTTTTTTTTAAATAAATTGTGCGCATATGTGATCTTACAATACGAGTGCATATACTACTACAATTTATAGCCAAATTGAAAAATAAAATTTTCTAAATTTAATTTAAGGTAAGTTATACATAATCCATGTTAAGGAAACTCTAAGGCACCTCAATTGATTAAGTCAAATATTAATCCAATACTTAAAGAAATATTAATTAAACTAAGTTAACATACAAAATATATGTATAACCAAGTTATAAGATAAAATTTAATAAATTTAATTTAAAGTAAGTTATATTTAATCCGCTCTAAGAAAACTCTAAGAGACCTCAATTGAATAAATAAAATATTAATTCAATATTAAAAGAAACATAATTTAAATGAAGTTAAGTATTAAAAATTTGTCAACGGAAAATTGACGCCGTCGCCAAATCATTAACGGAGTTAACCGGAGCAGTCAATGTGATATCAAAACAGCTCAAGGGCATAGATGACTGCTTGAAGTCGGGAACACATATAGAACTTGAAAGCAATTGTGCGAACGTTCCCCTTGTCTGAACCAAGGGCAGAGGCCGACCTGAAAGAAATAAGTCGACTCCCCGAGTGCATTAAGGAGTTGCAAACCTTCGATGGTAATCATGCACAATATGTGTCATGTACACATAATGTTGAGGGTATTTTGAAGGACTTCAGCATAATTAGGAATAAGCCCTTGTACCGAGCAATTTAGCAGCACATCCAGCAGAAAATCAGAGGCAGAGCCGATATAGCTTTGATTTCCTACAACATCTTAGATGGTAATGGGCGAAATTAAAAGGGTATTGTCTCTGCATTATGCAGATCAACGCAATATTAGAACCCTTGAAAATCCACTCAACCAACTTTCGCAGAGGGGGTCGAGATTAGACGAGTTTTACGAGACGGTTAATCATCAGCTCTCTCTGATATTGTAATTAATGAGATACAAAAAGAATCTTATACGCAAGAAACCGTTGGTGCCTTGGTAGAAATATACCGCAATAGACCATTAGACGTCTTCATAAGAGGCCTTAATGAAGACTTGTCAAGTATGCTCATTATACAAAGACCGAAAACCCTACCCGAAACGTATGCTTCATGTCTGGAGATTCAGAATCTCAACTTCCGGAATTACTCTATTTATGTGAATAAGGTGACAAACACAATTATGGCCCCCTAAATCAACCTATTTAAAGCCAGAAATAGACCTCCTCCTCCTCAACAGAAATACAATTTTAAACAACATACTTCCGGCGATTTTAATCGCCCTCACTTTTCTTAAAATCCTGACACACTCCCTAGGCCGACTGGTTCAAAACCTCATCACAAAATGGAGGTAGATCATTCGGTCTAAGCCAAACATGTCGACTATATGAATATACCCCAAGACAATTTTCACAAAAGGAGAACTTTTCACGTTCATGAGGCATCTCTCAAAAACAGCAAATGTTGTACAATCTTCAGATAGAGCAAGAGGCATCACTTAAAATTCGAGACGAAGTGCCCGAAGAAAATCGTAGGGAATATAAGGAGATATCGCCTTAGACCCACAATGAAGTAACTGAGCCTCAACATCACCTAAAAAATTACCGGTTAATTCCTTGAAAGGTTTGGAATCGACTTTCCACTTCCAGGCCTGAAATCTTTTGACGCTATCATTGAACGTGAAAAGAATATCCTTGCGTTATCCAACGGTGTACGGATTCCCCTTAAAAACAAACTCTGTCAATGCTGTACTTCACGAAAAGACTCCTGACAGTATTCGACAAAGACTTCCCAGATTGATAAAAAAGGTACAACAGTGCTTTTGGACTTAGAACCACCACCCATTTACATGAAAAGCTACCTTTATCCTCCTTGCATGAGAAAAGATGTATACAAAGAAATAAAAGAACTTTTGGCAGAAGGAATTATTCGTCGTTCTAAAAACCCCTACAACTTTTCGATTTGGGTTGTGCCGAAAAAACCAAAACCCACAGAGGAACTTCACTATCGAGTGGTGGTAGACTTTAAACAATTGAACCTCGTTACTATATCCGATGCATACCCAAAACCGAACATTACCTCAACGCTCGCCAATATAGGTAAAACAAAGTACTTCACCACGCTTGTCCAGAACTTCTGGATTTCATCAAATACCTATGCAAGAATCCGATATACCAAAAACCGCCGACGGTACAGGATAACTCTGACCTCATTCCTCACGTAAAGGCCCCTTTTCAATGTACTTCGTAACCAAATTATTATTAGGGATACAAAGACTTAGAAATTTTCGAAGAACCTCACTCTGGTTTCTCCCGCCATTATTTAGCCTTTGAAAATCTAGACAAAGTAAAACTCACTGAGATTTAAAAAAAAAGCTTCGCTTAAATATCACTAACGGTTATCTAGAGGCACATATAGGAACGCAAAAAGAAGTGTACCTGGAAAACATAAGCAACTATAAGGTTCGCATAACGCAAAGGATAGTAGAGGACGTAACAAACGACAATATGTAGATTTCTGCAACTCATTGCTCAAAAATAACCCTTTACATCAGAAAGAATTCGTAGCGAAGGGCAATAAAATAGTCGTCGTAAAGAGTACCTAATTAACAGGGGGTAGCCAAAATATATGTTTGTACATGTATGTTATAAATTTAATGGAAAAAGTATGCACATCACACTTACTCATTACACCTACAATGCACCTATGGCTTCCTTATAAAGAAAAAATATGAATTATGTGTAAACTATAAGACCTGTAAATTAAGATTGGGATTGTATATTGTAAATAAGCACTTAAAGTAGATTTCAATTAGAGCACAATAGTTACAGAACCGAAAAGATATTTTTTATTTTATTTTTTGTTGTTTTGCTATTTTTATTTAAAACCTTTGATTTCCACTTTCGCATCATACTAAATAACTGAGGGATTTCAAATCTTCAATTACGAGGCACCTATAGTTTCCCTGAAAGAGAGTAAGGGTTGGGTCGTTGAAGGCAGTTTTAAGCTGGTACATACCATTGACCTAGTGCAATTCAAACATCTGTTGACTGAAGTGGCTTATGCTTAACCTGACTACTGATGCTTCGAATTATGCCATTACGTAGAGCTGTTTTGTTGTCAACATATCAGGGCAGGACAAACTAATTACACCATATTTCGGGATCCCTCAACAAAATCGAGGAAAATTACGCCACAAACGAGAAAGAGATGTTGGCCACAGTTTGGGCCCTTGACAATTTTCGTTCATATGTGTACGGAGCAAAGAAGATACAGATCTTTACCAACCACTAGCCACTAAAATTCGCCCTAGGTAACTGGAATTTCAATGCTAAGTTGAAAAGATGGACGGCTCGCATCGAAAAGTACAATAACAAGTTGGTTTACAAGCCAGGTAAATCAAACCAAGTAGCTGATGCTATTTCCAAACTAAAAACACAGGTGAATCACTTGTCTGGCCTAGCACCATCAAGAAGATGCTAAATTAACGACACAGCAACTAGGAACTCCTTATTTGCTACTGCTGGGGAACCTAGTCCCCTAACGAAAACCACCAGTGGAAGCGAATGCTTGACCGATACCGCCAACGAAACTATCAACAACGCGACACAGGATAACTCTGACCTTCAAAGGACCCTTTGAATGTATTTCGTAACTAAATAATTATAGCGGATACAGAAGGCTTAGAAATTTTCGAAGAACCTCACCCTGATTTCTCCCGCCTTAATTTAACCATTGAAAATTTAGACAAAGTAAAACTCACTGAAATTTAAAAAATAGAAGCTCAGACCAAACATCATTAACGTAGCTAGCCACATCTAGGAATGCTACAAGACGTGTACCTGGAAAACTTTAGTAACTATAAGGCTCGCATAACGCAAAGGGTAGTAGAAGACGTAACAAACGAAAATAGAGTTCTGCAACTCATTGCGTAGAACATAGAAGAGCTCATCGGAACGTTAGGGAAAATAAATAGCAGCTAATCGTACAATATTATTTTCTGAAGACGAAAAGTCTGATTACCAAATACAGTAAAACTTGCGACATCTGCCTTGCGATCAAATATGATAGTCATCCAATGAATCCAGAGCTCCGTGCGAATCCTGTACCATCGTATCCTTGCGGGATACTTCTCACGGACATAATATAATTGTAGAATGAGAAATACACTAGTTGCATCGACAAATTTTCTAAGTTTGCCAAGTTTTTCCGAATTAAGAACAAATCTTCCCTATAACTAAGAAATAAAATAACAAAAATCTTACATTATTTCACTATGCCAAAAATTTCAGTTACCGACAACGAAAGTATTATTCCAATTATACCAAATTTCATCAAAATGTTGGGCATAGAACTCTACAGGACCCCTGTCCCACGCAGTGAGGTCAATGGTCAAGTCGAGCGATTGCATTCTACCATTTTAAAAATCTACCGATGTCTGAAAGAGGAGTACAAGGATTTAAAAACAAATTAAATACTCAATAGAGCGGTTGACAGGCACAATAATACCATCCATTCCGTGACTGGAAGAAAACCATCAGACGTTTTCTACAATAGAAGCTCTAGAGATAACTACCAAGGTTTGGTGAACTTCCGCGCGAAAGTCAACCGCGAGTTGCGGCCAGAAATGGAAAAAAAGGAAAGAATCAATAATAAGCGTCATAATTTAAAAAGATATTTACACAAAAAAATATAAAAAGGGTAAAATAATCTACAGAGTGACTGACTCGAGCTGCAACCAACTTCAGACTACTATAATTTCCAAACCGTTCAATATTATGAGCTCAAACTTTGACACATGACAGATAATTTTATTGTTTTTAAACGATTTACGTCTCAGTTGTGTTGAAAAAATTTTATCCGCGATGGAATTCAAACGTGATAGTGTGATTGCTTTATATTTGGCTGGAAAACCACAAGTAGCTATCGTTAGAGCCCTAAAGCACCTCAACGTGAATAAATCATTTGTGTCTCGAACCATAACTCGTTACCGTGATACTGGCAGCGTTGCAAAATGCCATGGAGGTGGTTATAAAGAAACTGCAGCATCGGCAGAAATGGTTCGGAAAGTGAAGGCTCGAATCGAGCGAAATCTGCGTCGAAGCGGAAGAAGAATGGCTCGTGAGCTCAATATATCGTTGGAACGGATGCAACACATACTGAAAAATGAGCTTGGGCTCAAGCCATTGAAGCTCCAAAAACTAAACGACCTTACACCGCAACAGAAAAAAGTTAGAGTCGAGTTGCTACGCTTGCAAGAAAGTGGTGAGTTGCCAAATTTGGTTTTTTCCGATGAGTCGCTTTTTGTTATAGAGCAATATATCAATAAACAAAATAACCGAGTTTACTTGCCAGAGACGTCCTTCGAAAACTTACACCTTCGAACGGCCACCAGAATGCAGGCAGCACCGACGGTGATGGTTTGGGCCGCCATAACCGCCGATGGTCGCTCTCCGTTCGTATTTTTGGACCGTGGCGTTAAAATTAATGCGATCGTATACCGTGAAACTGTCTTAGAGACAGTATTGAAGCTTTTGGCAAACAATTATTTCGGTCGGAGATCGTGGACATTTCAACAAAGTTCGGTACCGTCTCACAAAATGCGTCAACCAAGATTGGTTAGAAAACAATGTTCCACACTTCATTTTTTCGACACAATGGATTGCAAATTCTCCGGATGCAAATCCGTTGGATTTCTCTGTCTGGGGTATTTTGAAGGCAAAGATTGGCACTAAAAAATACCAAAGTTTGGACCACCTCAAACAAGCACTTCGCCGGGAAAGGGCCAAAATACCGCAGAGCCACTTGTGTGGAGCGTGCGATTCTTTCTTCGGCCGTCTCAAGGCCATTATTCGGGCCAAAGGTAGACATATTGAAAACTACTGACACAATTTGAAAATTGATGTATTTTCCAACATTTTTTTGCTTTGGCACAATAAAATTTATCAAAAAATAAAAAAAATTATAGTATTTTAAAAAGTTGCAGTTCGAGTCAGTCACCCTGTATATAGTTGGTAAGAAAATTCAAGACAAAAATAAGCCTTTGTAATAAGTAACCGTCCTCACGACGAGTGATCGTAGAATTCTTAAAGCTCATACAAAAAGTACTTAATTAACAGGGGATAGTCACAATGTACATGGAATATATGTTATAAATTTAAGGAAAAAAGTATGCACACTACACATACTCAATACACCTACAATACACCTATAGCCAAATATGAATTATGTGTAAACTTTAAGTCCAAATACTTTAAGGATTATTGCTCTAATTATAAGACCTTTAATTAAGACTGAAATTGTATTGAAATTGAAATTGAAATTGTAATTTAGCATTTAAATTAGATTTCTGTAATGATTTTAATTACTAAACACATGCGAAAGTTACAACAAAAAGTTTAAAAAAAAATTAACTGATCGAATACCACTGAGCTGAACCCGACTGTGCGCTGTTGAATGTCGATAACGATTTTCTCTTTGCCTTGTCGTTTGCCAGCTCGTGAACTCCATTATATCCAGTCCCAAATACCCATGGAACTCAACACGCTGTGCCAAGTCCACAGTTTTAACTCCAGGCTTAGCACCATCCAACCACCGCATATCCTAATCACGACGGTTATTACCTTTAGTGGAGTCATTTTTTCAGGGTTAGAGGGTTAAAAAAAATTGATATTTTGAAAGTGAGTAACTCTACCTCAGGCCCCGAGCACGCCTCGTGACCACCAAGCGGAAACCTGGCATGTATATATTTGTGGGGTCACAGATACTACGTAAAATGTCAGCGAATGCTTTATAGAGCTGGAATAGCAGATTAACCTGAAGTAATTTATAACTGCCTTGACTTTGTTTATTTTGGTACTATTTCTTTACACGCGTTTTTCTCAAAACGACTTTCTTTAATTAGCGTACACGCTAGTTTGAACAGTTTTGAACCAATCGTTTTGAAAACTGGCAGTTACTCCCTTCATAATATGAACTCCCTCTATATGAACCTAAAATCGGAATATTATGATTATATTGTATAAAAAAAAAAAAAAAATTGTAAAAAAGTTGTAAAAAGTGGAAAAAATCATGTTTTTTTTGTTTTGACCCCTGTTAGAAATTAAATTTTCGATTTTTTTAATAGTATTAAAGTATTTAGGTTCATAAAGAAGATTGACATATAATAAAAGTTAATTCCAATCTCGTTTGATTTCAGATGAAGATACTGAGTCTGATTGTGACCTGCAATATGGGGTCGCTAATATTTTCGGTGTTTTTAAAGGAAATTCTGTAAAAACTTTGTAGTATATAAATATATGTATAAATTATTTTCAAAGTTTGGAAAAATTATATTCATTTTTTTTTTTATTATAAAAAAGTTCATGAAAATTATTAAGAAAACGGTGTCTTAACCCTATTTTCCCCCTTAATGGATTATTAAAAGAATAATTGCTTTATTAATAGAATACTCAATTAAATAACTTAGTAATTCTACACTCGGCCATCCTGGTATTCCTCTTCATCGTACACCTCTTTGCCCTCCGTGATTTCGGTGTCATCACCTGCTATCCATGGCTTTATACAATCAGCTGCTCTCGATGTCGTATTTGGACCCTCGTGATGCCCTAGTTTTCAGACGTTATATCGGTCTTTTCCTTTTACTCTGGTCAACTCATATGGTCCGGAGTATTAAACTTGTAACTTCAGACCTATACTGAACTGAGTCCTCATGGTTGCTACCTGATCGCCTACTTGATATTGTTTTGCTGCTTTCCTTTTCCGGTCGTAGGTTCTATAATTTTCTTGTACCTTGCGATCTGTTGCTTTGTAGCTTGCCTGACTTCACCTCGTTTGTTCTCGAAGTTATCTCACATCACTTTCTCCAATAACGCCCGCAGTTCATGGCTCCCCTCTTTTTTAATTTTGACCCGAACATGAGCTGGAACGGGCTTCGATTCGTGCTTCGTGACACCGTTTAGTTCATTACGCTTTGCACCCTACTTGTGTGCTTGTACCACTTCTTAGGATCCCCTAGCGATAACTTTGTAAGGTTCTCGACGACATCTCAGTTCATTCGCTTCACCTGACCTTTCAGAATGTGCTGGATATGATAATTGTAAAGTTGAATTTAATATTGTACTATATTCCGTTGCAAGCCGATTAAATTCAGACGATCCGAAAGGACAGTTAACACAAGCGTTGTTGGAGTATGTTAAAAATATTTTCTAACAGAGATATAATGTGCTGTGATGTCTTAACTTTTAACTGTTTCGAGATAAGAAGACCAGAATATGCATCAATTGTCGCAATGAAAATACGTCCGGCATATTCAAAAATATCGATACCGACAATATGAAATATGATTCTTCCTGAACCAATGGTTCTTTTTGATGATTTCTTTTGAATTTCTCACAAATCGCACAAGACGCAACTAATTTCTTAATTTGTGTGGACATTCCAGGCCAACAATATAACATTCTTGCACGCGCAAATTATAATTTTTCTTCGATAAACAAACATTCTTTACTACTGAGTGAATGACACCCGATAATCCTTCAAATTCATTTGCCTTTGGTAATAGAGTTCTTGATAGTCAATCTGCCACAAGCATATCTTTGCCTGGTTTATAAACTACTTTCAAATTAGGATATTTCAAGAAAAACATAAACATTCGCTGTAGTCGCATAGTAATATCATCGATATCCCGTTTTATCAGTGTCTCCAATGGCTTATGATCACTTTCCACCGTAAATTCACGACCACACAAATAATACTGAAAATGATTGCATGAGAAAACGATGGCCAAAAGTTCTTTCACAATTTGAGCCCGCTTTTATTCACTTTTACTCAAAGTTCGTGATGTAAATGTGAAAGGATGTTCGTTTTGTGCAATTACACAACCCAGTCCATCTTTCGATGCATCGGTTTGTAAAACAATTGGTTGCCCCGGACTATAAAAAGCCAGCACCGGTTTCTGGCTTTTCATGCTTCTGTGTCCACTTAAATTGTACATCATTCCTTGTCAAATCTTTGACACTTTGATTACTTTGACAAATTCGGGAATGGTAAGCATGCAATGGAACTAACATCTAAACGCTTCATCAATCCGAAGAAAATACTGTTTTCAAGTCCGAGTATTGATTTAAACTGATCATTAACTACGAAAAATTCAGCTATTTTTTTCATTTTTAGTATTCAAATCCATGCATTTCAATTAAACTTTTCCAAAAACTTTAATTTTATTACTATTATAATTTAATACAGGAAAGTTATTTTTCTCATTGTTCATGTTTGCATTAAAATCCTTAATCAATTTTAATGGAAGGCAATTGACATCAGATTTTGTACCGATTTTAAAAGTTACAATTTCACTTCCTATTTTATATGCCTATATGCCTTGGTCTATCTTTGACTTACTCCGATTGAATTTATTCTACAAAAACAATTAAATTTAAGCGTGTTATCTAATGAGCTAATTTTCTTAACTATAATACCTATGTACTTCGTTCCAGTTGACACCAGCAATGTTTCGCCGTGTATTGTTGTTATTGTTGTTACTCTCACCACCAACACCTCTGTTATTGTTGTTGAAGGCACCTTTCTTTTTCGATGTTGGCAGATAATACCTTTTGTTTTGCACTCATTCATGTGCCCGTACTTCTAAGCACTACAACACTATAAAAAGAAGCGGTTGATTATATTAGCCGTTGCGTCATCGTGTTCTGTTGTTGCAATGGATGTTACCGTTTTCTTATGCGCATCCAAATTTCCTTTCTTCAAATTGGCCGCTTGATAGACTTTACAATTATCAAAACACGTGCCAATAGTTCATCACGCCCATCCAATAATTTCAATTGAAAATTTTTAACGTGTGTGTGCAATACCTTTCAAAATCTGTGAACGATTTCATTTCCTTTTGTACGATCGAATGAAATTTATATGTTTCCATCGCAACACTTTTTGTGGCACACAGTGTCCATCAAATGCTAATTATACTTCATTAATGTTCGTTGTCGTATTTCTTGTTCAACAGGAGCTGGGTGCTTTTCTACACCATTAACAATCACTGCCGGTATTTGCTGCGCAACTACTGTTCGACCAGGTGACGAATCTTTGGAACTATCATTTGGGAACAACGAATTATAGATAACTTTGTAAGGTTCTCGACGACATCTCAGTTCATTCGCTTCACCTGACCTTTCAGAATGTGCTGGATATGATAATTGTAAAGTTGAATTTAATATTGTACTATATTCCGTTGCAAGCCGATTAAATTCAGACGATCCGAAAGGACAGTTAACACAAGCGTTGTTGGAGTATGTTAAAAATATTTTCTAACAGAGATATAATGTGCTGTGATGTCTTAACTTTTAACTGTTTCGAGATAAGAAGACCAGAATATGCATCAATTGTCGCAATGAAAATACGTCCAGCATATTCAAAAATATCGATACCGACAATATGAAATATGATTCTTCCTGAACCAATGGTTCTTTTTGATGATTTCTTTTGAATTTCTCACAAATCGCACAAGACGCAACTAATTTCTTAATTTGTGTGGACATTCCAGGCCAACAATATAACATTCTTGCACGCGCAAATTATAATTTTTCTTCGATAAACAAACATTCTTTACTACTGAGTGAATGACACCCGATAATCCTTCAAATTCATTTGCCTTTGGTAATAGAGTTCTTGATAGTCAATCTGCCACAAGCATATCTTTGCCTGGTTTATAAACTACTTTCAAATTAGGATATTTCAAGAAAAACATAAACATTCGCTGTAGTCGCATAGTAATATCATCGATATCCCGTTTTATCAGTGTCTCCAATGGCTTATGATCACTTTCCACCGTAAATTCACGACCACACAAATAATACTGAAAATGATTGCATGAGAAAACGATGGCCAAAAGTTCTTTCACAATTTGAGCCCGCTTTTATTCACTTTTACTCAAAGTTCGTGATGTAAATGTGAAAGGATGTTCGTTTTGTGCAATTACACAACCCAGTCCATCTTTCGATGCATCGGTTTGTAAAACAATTGGTTGCCCCGGACTATAAAAAGCCAGCACCGGTTTCTGGCTTTTCATGCTTCTGTGTCCACTTAAATTGTACATCATTCCTTGTCAAATCTTTGACACTTTGATTACTTTGACAAATTCGGGAATGGTAAGCATGCAATGGAACTAACATCTAAACGCTTCATCAATCCGAAGAAAATACTGTTTTCAAGTCCGAGTATTGATTTAAACTGATCATTAACTACGAAAAATTCAGCTATTTTTTTCATTTTTAGTATTCAAATCCATGCATTTCAATTAAACTTTTCCAAAAACTTTAATTTTATTACTATTATAATTTAATACAGGAAAGTTATTTTTCTCATTGTTCATGTTTGCATTAAAATCCTTAATCAATTTTAATGGAAGGCAATTGACATCAGATTTTGTACCGATTTTAAAAGTTACAATTTCACTTCCTATTTTATATGCCTATATGCCTTGGTCTATCTTTGACTTACTCCGATTGAATTTATTCTACAAAAACAATTAAATTTAAGCGTGTTATCTAATGAGCTAATTTTCTTAACTATAATACCTATGTACTTCGTTCCAGTTGACACCAGCAATGTTTCGCCGTGTATTGTTGTTATTGTTGTTACTCTCACCACCAACACCTCTGTTATTGTTGTTGAAGGCACCTTTCTTTTTCGATGTTGGCAGATAATACCTTTTGTTTTGCACTCATTCATGTGCCCGTACTTCTAAGCACTACAACACTATAAAAAGAAGCGGTTGATTATATTAGCCGTTGCGTCATCGTGTTCTGTTGTTGCAATGGATGTTACCGTTTTCTTATGCGCATCCAAATTTCCTTTCTTCAAATTTGCCGCTTGATAGACTTTACAATTATCAAAACACGTGCCAATAGTTCATCACGCCCATCCAATAATTTCAATTGAAAATTTTTAACGTGTGTGTGCAATACCTTTCAAAATCTGTGAACGATTTCATTTCCTTTTGTACGATCGAATGAAATTTATATGTTTCCATCGCAACACTTTTTGTGGCACACAGTGTCCATCAAATGCTAATTATACTTCATTAATGTTCGTTGTCGTATTTCTTGTTCAACAGGAGCTGGGTGCTTTTCTACACCATTAACAATCACTGCCGGTATTTGCTGCGCAACTACTGTTCGACCAGGTGACGAATCTTTGGAACTATCATTTGGGAACAACGAATTATAGATTCGCCTACCATCAGTTCCAATTGTCCATAAAAACAATGCAACTTTTGTCTTTTCATCTTCACTCACCCATTTTTCCGCGCGAGTTATGTATCGCGTTGAGACCCGAAAGAAAAAAAACAATTTATAAATTTTCTATCGGTCAACGGGGACCGTTCGTTTACTATGAAAAATCTTAATTTAACTTAGCCTATGATGACCCGCCATCTTCAGCGTCGCTGCGATCAACAATGGCTATAACCGAAATACTGGTCGCTTGCCCGTAATTGATTTATCGTTTTTATAGCCGTTAATTGTTGAGTCTGCAGTATTGGTTGTAGTGTCATTTGCTGATATTGGGGGATTTGCATTGTGTGACCCCATTCTTGCTGGTTTAGGTGGATTGACCGAGAATTGCGGAATTGCATATGTTACTCCTCCTCGGTTTGCGTGAAAATTCTCCTGAATTTTATTTTCCGATATTTTTACTTTATATGATTTAGTACAATAATAAGTAAAAATAAATGTTACAATGATCAAAATTATTATAATGCTTAAGCTTAAACTATAAGATATATTTGTGTGTAGTCTTAATTCTTTTATTTCTTTAATATTTTGGAAATTACTTGACACAATATCGTTAAAAGTCAAAGTTTTGGAAAAATTAATATTAATATTAACGGGATAAAAATATTTATCTTGGGATAAAAAATTTACAATTTTGCGTTACAATGCAGTGTTTGCTTAATTTTAAGTTTTTTAATGTAACATCGGGTTGATAATTATAAGTTTTATTTTCTATTTCTACAATATATTCTTCTTTATTATCAATTTCAAAATTTTCTTTATTTGGTAATGGAGTTATTAACATTTTTTCAACTAATATATAATTTTTTGGAATTTTTATTGCTATAACAACAAAATTATTTCTGTATTCGGTAACTTCTACCTGAGTTTATAAAAATCGATTTTATATTCGTTAATTTCTTGTGCTGTGAGAATAATTAGATGAACTATATTATGTTTAGCTGATACAATATTATCTTGAATTTGATTGACTTTATTTTCAATAAAACCTATTTTAGTGATCTGATCTAAGAATAACTGTTCTTTTAAAATATTATTTATAACGTTATCTACTTTATTGTAAGTGTCTAGTATTCTTTGTCTATCATTCCGTAAAACGGTTTGTAAGGAATGTATGGTTTCATTAAAATGTTGATTAATTGTGACTTGGTTATTAATTGTGTAAATTGCGTTGTGTGTGTTTTCTTCTATGTTTCCAAGATGATTGAAAATAATTTGTCTGTCTCTATCGTTCATAGTTCCGAAAAGCCATTTTTCTGCCTTTCCTACTATATTCAACAAACCTCTTTTCTGTCTTTCTGCTTTCTTAGGCATTATTGAGTTAATTTTAGCTATTAAAGTTTCTAATCTTTTGTAAACTATGTCTTTATTTTCAATTTGTATATGCCGAAGGTTAATTTTTAGAATAATTGTTGTTCGTAATATTTCTTCTGGGTTTATAAGGTGTAGAATAATATTAGTTTGGTTAGTGGTTTGAACTGTCTCTGTTTTTATTTTCAAATACCCTGACTGCTCATTGATTGGTGTTATCTGAAGTGTTGCATGTATCATTGGTATTGTAAATAAGATGATCAATAGTATTACCTGTAAATTTATGTGGTCTTTTAATATTTGTTAAGTGCACATTGTTTAAATTCTTGATCTTATATCTAGTTTCTTCTCTATGTCTAACGTGTTTATAATTTTTAATCGGACCTACCTGTCTTTGTTCTATGTAATTTTCTCGTTTTTCATTAAGTTTATTAATTTTTTTAATTTTTGTTTCCTGAACTCTATTACTTAACTTTTGTTCACTAATTTCGTCCTTAGCTTTTCTAGGTGTTGTCCTAATTGTAGAATTAAACCGATTATTGTAGTTATTTAAAACTAATTGTATTTTCATTTCTACTGAAAGATCTTTGTCTTCTACTCCTGTAAATTTTTCTAACATGGTAGAATGAAGTCTTTCTACGTCTGAATTACCTGTATGGCTATTTGGTTTAGTCCAATGGACTTCTACGTTACTTTCTCTCAAAAACTGTATAATTTATTTTGATTTGAATTCGTTGTCTGTAATAATCCTTTTTGGTTTTCCAAATTTAGAAAAATGATCCATTAAAATTTCCTTTTTGCATCTCCAATTTCTGTCATTAATTGTATAAGCTACAGCAAATTTAGTAAGTTTATCGATAATTGTAACAAAAGATTTCTTTTTAATGTGAAATATATCTAGATAAACAATTTCGTTTTTCTTCGTTAGAGTTTCTGTAATATGAAATTTTGGTTTAATTGGCTTCCTGTTTTTATTTCTTGACATTTTTCACAATTGCCAATTAGTAACTGAATTTGTTCATGAAGTTTAGGAAAATAGATTTTGTCTTTAAGTGTGTAATATGTCTCGTTTTGGATTTCAGCAGCCCTCTGTGAACACTTAATGAATTTGATATTTGCATCTCGTGAGAATAGCTGTATAATAACTTGTTGGACTATGTTATATTGATGATCCTACACTTCTGAATATATTCCTATTACTCCTTTCTTTATGAATCTTATTAAAACATCTTTGATTTTACTTACTTCTTCAAGTGGGTTCAGATATATTATC
The DNA here is from genome assembly GCA_907269105.1 of Volucella inanis. Lineage (NCBI taxonomy): Eukaryota > Metazoa > Arthropoda > Insecta > Diptera > Syrphidae > Volucella > Volucella inanis. Next base: position 107,334,834 of record OU026153.1, on the reverse strand, counting down.
CTTCTATTATGTAAAATTTCAATTTCTTTCTTAACATTATAAGTTAATATAAGTTGTGTTTTGTACTTGTTAACGATTTCCTCTTTAATACCTATATGATCTAGTTGTTGTTCCTCAACTGAGTGCATGGTTTCTGTTAGTTCCATATTTGATTCGGTATCGTTATTTTTCTTGATTTTGGGTGTATTTTCTAACCTGCTTAAAAAATCTGCAACCTTATTGTCCTTACCTTTAAGATATTCTATAGTAAAATTGTACTCTTGTAGTTTTAATAACCATCTCTGATTTCTCTGAGAAAATTCTTTACCTTTGTATTTGCTATGTAAGTACTTAATAGGTGCATGATCAGTTACTATTTTAAATGTGTTTCCATATAGATATGGACGGAAATATTGAACAGAGTAAACGATTGATAAAAATTCTTTATCTGTGACACTATAATTTTTTTCATGATCGTTTAGAGTTCTTGAAACAAAGCAGACTGGATGCCCATTTTGTGATAGAACGGCACCAATAGCATGATTGCTGGGGTCCGTTGTTAAGACAAATGGTTTATCATATTCAGGGAATTTTAAAATAGGATGTGCTGTAATTAAGGCTTTTAGATTTTCAATTGCCGATATATATTGTGTGTCATTTATATTTATTTTCTCCTCTTTCTTTAGGTATTTTATCATAGGGTATACTACCTTCGAATAATCTTTTATAAACTTGCGGTAGTATCCTGTCATACCTAAGAATCCCTTACGTTGTTAAACAGTTTTTGGTATTTTCAAGTTTTCGATTTCTCTGATTTTGTTTGGATTTGGTTTTAACCCATCTTTAGTTAAAATGTGTCCTAAGAATTCAGTGTTTTGTTTCATGAAGCTACATTTATCGGCCTGAATTTTTAAATTGTGTTCTTACAATTAGATGTTATTCAAGACTTGTAGAGAATATTAAAATATCATCAAGGCATACAACACAACACAACACAAAAGTCCGAATGGCATTCTGACATATTCATAAAGGCCTGATGGTGTTACAAAAGCAGTTTTTTGGATATCACGTTCTGCTACCAGAATTCGGTGATATCCCTTAGCTAAATCTAAGGTGCTAAAATATTGAGCTTTGCCCAATTTATCCAAAATACTTTCTATGTTTGGAAGAGGGTGTTTATCATCTACTGTTACCTGATTTAATTTTCTATAATCTACAAAAATTCTGTACTTTTGTTCTTCAGAATTATCAATTTTTTTCGGAATTACTATAATTGGTGAACTGTATCGACTTTTGCTTTTTCTAATAATACCCTGTTTTTCCATTCCATCTATTTGTTTTCGAACTTCCGCTTCATGTTTTGGTGGATATCTGTAAAGTTTAGAATTGATTTGTTCATCGGTAGTAGTGTTAATTTCATGAACCACTGTATTCGTGTTTGTCAACTGGTCTCCTTAGCGAAATATCAGTTTTTTGTATTTATTAAGAAGTGTTTCAATGGATTGCTTTTCCTTATCTTTGAGATGATCTGTCTGAATGTACCTAGCTTCACATGCTTCTAACGTATTTACTTCGTTGAGTAATTTGGATAAGACGGATATCATTCATCAATAAGATTTCTTGGCTTTGCAAATCTATTATTTTAGCGTGTTGCGATATCCAATCCATTCCGATTAAAAAATCGTATTGTTTGTCCAATGCTATTTTTGTCCATCTCATTCTAGCATTATGTGGCATTTTAAATTGTTCGGGACACTTGGATTTTACTTGTTGTGTTTTCTCTTTTACGGGACCTTGAACCATATTAATTTTTATGGGATGTTCTGCTATCTTCTTGTATAACTCATTTGGTAGTCTATTGGAATGTAGAAGGCTGATTGTAGAACCTGTATCAATTAAGGCTACAAAATTATTGCTTTCTAATGTTATTTCAATAAAATTTTTTTTTTTGTATCCGAAGCTAGTTGATAAAAAATTCGTTTTCTATCTGATTCACTTCCTTTTTAGTACTAAGAGTATCTACTTCCATTTAATTCTTCCTATTTTGTCCTGATCTGTGTTGTCCAGAGTTCTTATTGTTATTATAACCATAATTATTTTGGACTCTTACTTGATTTGAATGGGAAGGTGGCTTTGATTGCTTTCCTCCATTTTGTCTAAATTGTCCTCATCTCTGAGTCCTATTGTCATTCAACGTGCTATCACTTTTTGTTTGTGGTTTTTGATTCTTAGAGTTTGGTGTCTTGTGTTGGTTGTTGTGTGATTTATAACCCTTTTCTATGTTAAGATTATATTTATCTTGACCTATGTATTTGTGTGATGTAGCCCTAATGCTCGACAAAGAATATTTATTATAAATTTCGGCAGCTAATGCACCGGCTGTAACTTCTTTGATTTTTAAAATAAGTGTACTGTTTAAACGAGAAGCTATTTCTAGACCCTGATCACTAGCACATTCAGTAATATTATTAACAATGTTTTGGACTACATCTAATAATTGGTTAATAGTAAATATTGGTCGTTGGTCGGTAGTGCAGTTTAAGCTTCTCCTTGCACTCATCCCACGTTGCTGGAACATCGCTTGATAAGTAATTTTTCGCGGCACCAATTATTTTTTCGTTATAAATTACCCGAAACACTTGTGGGGCTTGTTCACCAAATTCTAATAAAGTTTGATCAATTGTTTCTAAAAACGATAGTAACGTCCCCGATTTACCACTGAACGGTTGAACGAATTTTATCTGTTTTTCTACTGCGGCTCTCCAACTCTGCGGCTGGTTTTGTCTCACCAACAATTCTGTTAGTGTAATTAGACATTGTTCCACTGAAGATTGTTGTTGAGCCATTTCGCACTAACTATCACTGTATTTCACTTTTAAGTTCTTTAACCCGTTTCTTCGTATATTGGTAAATTTTACTTCAATTCACTTCGTTGTTCCGTCTTACGAACTGTGTTGCGATCTTGACCTTTCACGTATCTTCCTCTTTTTCACCGAATAGAGGATTACCGACTGCGCCAGTTATGTATCGCGTTGAGACCCGAAAGAAAAAAAACAATTTATAAATTTTCTATCGGTCAACGGAGACCGTTCGTTTATTATGAAAAATCTTAATTTAACTTAGCCTATGATGACCCGCCGTCTTCAGCGTCGCTGCGATCAACAATGACTATAAACGAAGTACTGGTCGCTTTCCCATAATTGATTTATCGTTTTTATAGCCGTTAATTGTTGAGTCTGCAGTATTGGTTTTAGTGTCATTTGCTGATATTGGGGGATTTGCATTGTGTGACCCCATTCTTGCTGGTGTAGGTGGATTGACCGAGAATTACGGAATTGCATATGTTACTCGCGCGATCATATACAATGTGAATTCACTCTTCCATAGCGGCCTTTCTATTCCCAGGTCCGAGCAACTCATTGGTTGTGGTTTATCTTCCATTATGAAAACGTGATTTAAATCCCACTTCTGACACCATGCATAAGGCGTCGATAAATAAAAAGTCTGTTTACTTTTTATTATTTCTGTTTTCTTTATTCGCTCATACAATAGTTGATACTGGATTATGACTGTCATGCATGTATTTGACAGTTCAATCTATTCTGGCAGCACTTATTACAGCTAACACCTCTAATTCGTAACTCGCATAGTTTTTTTTCCGATGCCGCCGTCTTAAAATTAAGGTAAAATACAGGATGTAACTCACCGTTATCATACTTATGTAAGAGAGCCCCACCATATCCTATAAGACTCGCATCCGTGTGGAGATCAGTCAGCAACGTAGGATTAAACAGCTTCAAAACCGGTTCTTTACATAGATACGGCTTCAACGTGTCGATTGCAGCACGATTTGCACAAGAAATCCGTAAGCGGCTTAGCAATTTGTGAGCAGGTTGGAATAAATTTTCGAAAGAATCCCGTCAATCCCAAGAAACTTTGAGTCTGCTTTACGTTGGTTGGCGTCGGAAATTTTTGTACGGTTCTTATCTTCTCAATTGACGGTTTGATGCTTCCATTCTCCATTATGTGTTCTAAAATTTCAACGGACCTGCTCAAGAACTTACATTTTTCCCATTTGATCTTCATGCCCAAACTCTTCTTCCACTTTCAGTACTACTACCAGCATTTCCAATGCTTCTTCCTCGTCTTTAGCGAAAATTATGATATTATCTACATACACCAATAGATATCGCTTTAGCACTAGGTGGCGGAAATTTTTGTACGGCTCTTATCTTCTCAATTGACGGTTTGATGCTTCCATTCTCCATTATGTGTCCTAAAAATTCAACGGACCTGCTCAAGAACTTACATTTTTCCCATTTGATTTTCATGCCCAAACTCTTCTGCGACTTGCAGTACTACTACCAGCTTCTCCAATGCTTTTTCCTCGTCTTTAGCGAAAATTATGATATTATCTACATACACCAATTGATATCGCTTTAGCACTAGGTGGCGGAATACCTGGTTAATGAATCTCTAAAAAGTGGCTGGAGAGTTACACAGGCCAAAAGGCACCTTCTAGAACTCTAACTGATCATCCGGCGTTACAAATGCTGTTCTCCGCAACGTCCACATCGAAGAAACCATGTCTTAGCTCCTATGTTATGAACACTTTAGCTTCATGTAGTTGCTCCAACACATCCTCCATTACAGTCATAGGATATCGGTCTTTGACCATCTTCGCATTTAATTCTCGATAATCTACACGCAGTCTGTAACTGTCATTCTTCTTCTTAACTAGCACGATGAGACTGGCGTATTCTGATCGACTCTCCCGAACTATGCTCCCCTCCAACCATTACTGTAATTGTTTATCTACCACTTTCCTTTCTTCTGGTGCCAATCTCCTTGCTTTGCGGTACACCGGTATCTCATCCATCATTACTTTATTCATTTCAATGCATAACTTGGCCGGTATCATTGCCTACGTGTAGCTTCTCTTTGTCCTACTTGCTGTCCATCGACTCGATCTTGAAAATATTGTTCTCCTTCAACTCGAGCGCACATTTTTCCTCTAACTCAAACAACTTTTCAGCTTCATCTATTTCCACTTTTCTGCACTTCACTACCTTAACTTTTACGTGACTTATTACTACATCCACGTTTCTCAAGAACTTCTCAACAAAATTTTATCGGGAATCCACTAGTCTAGTATAACTTGAAAACGTACCCAATGTTTCCAAACTTTATCACCATCATCCCTGGTTGATCGAGCTATGCTCCTTTATTGTTCCTCCGAAAGTGGAACATCGCTTCCATTGTCAAGAAAAGCGTAATGAGGCTTACCCTCTATATTCACCATGATATGCCTGCCGTTAGATTAAATCCGTTTTACTTGTCTTATTCCCCTTAATGATGATTTTGTTCTGGTTTTAACCGGGCAGTTTGGTGATATATGCTCAAACTGGTTACATTTAGAGCACCACATACCCTTTTGTTTATCCGGACAGCCCTGTGCCAAATGCGAAATCAAACCACAAATGTGACGCCTCTTTGTTGCCGCTGGTCCCCTCGACGTTATGTTTTTACGTTCATTATTTCTAATTGTCTCCACTCTTGGTTTCGATGCTTACCGCTGCATCCTATTATAAGTCTCCAATTTCGTCTTCAATTTTTCGAGCGTTGGGGCTTCGTAAATTATTGTTTTGTAACCTACTGTGTCTGGGATTACATTCATTATGTACTCTACTGGGAACCATTCTTCGACATCTCCTTGATTACGAATCTGTGCCATCGCATACAAGTATTCTAGTAGGCTTTCTGACGTGTTTTTCCTCCGGCACTCCAACTGTTTGTGAACTTCGATCCTTGTCAACCTTTTCCCGAATTCTTTAAATAAATGCGATTTGTTCCAATCTGTAATTCCCCCAGTGGCCTCCACCGCTAACTTTGCAGCACCTTTCAGTACCCTACGTGCATACAGGTACTTCTGAATGTCATTCTATTCACAGGCTATAGCGATAGACTCATATTCCTCAACCATTTAGTGCACCTTTTTTCCCCTTCTTCCGAAAACTGTTCACAAGACTCTCCCAAATCGCGAAAGACGAAGTATTTCTGTTTGCCATCTTTGTCCCCTCCTTTTTTTCTTCTTGTACTTCTGGCAGCTCTCTATACTCATCTGTTTCACTATCTTCAATCGTGTCCTTTAAAATATAATCCACTGTAATTCCTTCCCCAAAATTACTTCTGATTCGAGTAAGCAGATCAGTCTTTACACTATACCGATAAGGTAAACTCTTCCTCCTGTAAAAACCCAGTAGCTGTCGAACTGTTTTTCCAGTTCATCCATGCATACAGCACAACCTTGCACCCTCTTTTACTTTTCACCTTCGCGACTTAACTTTTTTTACCTAGCCGTCGTCTCGATCTAGTTCGCGTTCTTCTTTTTGCAACTTCACTTTTCTTACTTAGCCGTTATCTTATCATTCAAATTCACTCTGTTTCCGGTAGATTGAATACTGGTTGAGCCCCCATGTAGGAAATGATTTTTATTAGTAAACACATGCGAAAGTTACAATGATAGATTTTATATAATTTAAAGGAAGTTTAAAAAAAAAAAATTAATTGATCGAGAACCACTGAGATGAACCCGACTGTGTGCTGTCGAACATCGATAAAGACTCAATACGCTATGTCAAGTCCACAGTTTTAATTCCAGGCTTAGCATCATCCAACCACCGCATATCCCAATCACGACGGCTATTATCTTTAGTGGAGTCTTTATGTCACGAAGATAGTATTGCATACATCGCCATTGGCTTTTATGTTTTTATTTATAGGTCACATAACGCATTCATGGCGAATATAAACAATATTACCTCCGAGACTCGACGAGAGTAAATAGACCCCAAATTACTGGGTCAAATGTAAACAACCTAGTGGACGACGACTCATACTGCCAACAATAGTAAACAGACCCCGAATAACTGGCTCAATTTAATCAAACGCGTGACACTCATGCTACTGAAATTGGAGATCTATTTTATCGGGCGCAGCTCAGCGATCGAAGATCTGAAACTACATTGACATTTAATGGATTATTAAGTAGATTTGCATAATCAAAAGAATCCTTAGTTAAATAACTTAGCAATTCTACATTTCAATAAGTGTAGATAATTTTTTATTTTTTTTTTTTTTTTTTTTTTTTTTTGCTATTGTTACTTAAAACCTTTAATTTTCATTTTCGCAACACACTAAATTTGCGACGAAAATACTAGTATGTCCACATATATCGATCCACGAAAAATATTTCCATATCCCACAGATTAATCTCCTTAGCCGTAACCAAGGGATTTCAAGTCTTCAATTACAAGGCACTTGTAGTTTCCCTGAAAGAGAGTGACCAATGACACAAATAGCCGTATTAAGGACGGAGACAGAAAACGCCTAATCGAATTTCATTTACGACAGGTAAAAGGACGTCTTTATTCGCTGAAGGGCAAACCAACGAGGAAGGCAAGATCGATCGATTGGTTAGAAACTGCTTAGAAGTGAGTAGCTGGAAATCCCGATGCGACGGACTGGAGCGAAATCCTTTTGAGTAAGGGAGCTTTAATTGAAAACAGTAACCAACAATATAAGATCAACGAGAAGCTCTTTGGCATCACGCGTGAAATAGCACAGAAGATCAACTTAGTCATAGGGAGATACGAGAACGGTATCAAAGATTCAATTTCTGAAGGATTCAAGCAGGATATTTTGGATGAAATACTGATACCGAGACCACCAATAATATACGGAAGCCAGATTGATCTGAAATTCAAGAAAGTTTTGATCAACCATAGGGTAACATCTGTTGTCAAATGTAATTGCCTATCAATTAACAAGCCAACGATATGTGAGAACAAGGCACTAGAAACAATTCCCGAAGAAAGCTGCGAGACGAGGCTGCTTAAAGGAGTTCCCACAACCTGCACCTTCCAAACAAATACCGAAAAAATCCTGGAACTTGATAAGGACGAAACCATTTTCTTCACCAATTTTAAGGGCGATTTAACATCTAACAACATTTTAGGACTTCTTACATAATCCATATACACAATGAGATAGTCCAGTTGAAAGGAAGAAACTTTATGAGTTCTTCGACCTTAGTTCTGCAAGCCCTTCCCCGGAATTGATGAACATCACAAATCGCAATTACGTGATCGACTTAGGATACGTTTACGGATTTAGTATTCAGAAATAGAACGCCTAGGGAACTTAATAAAGGAAATTAAAATTTCTATATTTACGGAGATGGTAACCTTTTTATGAGTAACATCTGTTGCTTTAACCATTTGACGGAAAATACACGCAAGACCCAACATTCCCACAATTTCAACCCCCAACCTATCACAAGCAATGGCCTGACCTGCAGGCCATCAACGTATCTAAGGGAGATAGATTTTCAAAAGGGGAGGCGTTATCACAATCTAATATGCACCACCTTACACTCGGTTTGACACTCACGGACAGATCCCCAGCTGAGTCAGCATATTATTTGCTTGCAGTTATTCCCATTGAAGTTTATGCACGCGCAAGCTACTTGACACCAGATGGGATGCATGCGAAATATCAAAAATGTTAATTCAGGAGATATCCATGGGAACATTTGGATAGAGGCAAAGCTTTGGAGTTAGATGGGAGTACATTGGTCAGGCACTTTTAATCGGGACGGCAACCGTGGATATTTTATGCATACATATTATTTTTTTATTGCATAAATTGTATTATAGTATAATACAATTCTGAATAAGTCGAACAGTTGTGTCAGCCCTGTGGGATAACGTTCGCGTTTTTTTTTTTTTTTTTTTTTTTTTTGAATTCTGTTTAAGGATTTATTTAACTTGGACGTAGCCAATATACGCGGACTAAGAAGTAATCACATTTTTGCGTACGTCAACGTCCGTAAGTTTAGACAAGCAGTTTTGGCAATTACTGAAACTAAGTGCCTATACCTCTCAGATCACCTGGCTAGGAACTAGTGCCACCATTCTTTTCTCATCGCGCTCTTGCCATTTCCGTACGTAGTGATGTAGCTTACCAAACGCTACTACAATATAATGCTTGTTCCAATTCCAATCCGGAATCCTCTTTCCTATGGTTCAAATTTCATCTTCGTCTGCAAATTATCAACCATTGCTTTATTTACAGAAGCCTCAAACTGGACAGCAATTCGACCTTTAACGAGTTTGATGCGCTGTCTGACTCTATTCAAAGAATTGTATCCCTGTATCCATAACACGCGAAAGACGATGTGGTGAGACCTTCCCTGCGGAAAATAGCTTGATGAAACTTTTAATTGACCCACCAATTGACCCATACCAGACGTTGATATTCATATCTGCATTGATGTCAACAATTTCGTCGAGAGAATAGAGCTCTATCATCGACGAAAGCCATAGACTTGCTTTGAGGGAATACTGGCGACGGGTGTTACGGTTGAAGGGGCGGAATGCTACTGGTGATTTCTATGGAGCACTGGTGGTGGAAATACCGATAAAACAAAATGAGATAGGAGACATTACGTCGGTGGACAAAGGTGGCAATTGACTGAATAATATTAATATCACTTTTGAGTTTTATCACTTATGATAAGTATTAATCCTATCTAGCAGGTGTTTCAAGAGTACCTGACCAAATGTGGGCATTGTACTCCAATTTTGGGCGGATAAATGCCTTATATAGTATGGTATTGTATATTGCAACCAGTTCAGCTGGGTTGAAATGTTCCTTACATCGCTTGAGGAAACCTAAACATTTCGAAGCATTTTTGGTTACATGGAATATTTGGTCGTTCCAACGTAAGTTTACACTGACATACATACATACCGAGAATGGAGATTTTTCGATGATGCAAATGCCATTCATGGATAATGACTGGGTATTTAGATTTCACAGATTTAATGACAGAAGACAACATTGAATTTTGGAAACATTAAATTTCACTCTGTTGATAGTTCCCCAATTAGTTATGCGGTTAATGTCGAAACTTATTGAACTTCACATACGCTACCTTTCCTGCCAAAGAGCAGGGACGTGAACGTCCGGGAACGAATATGAAAAGTAGGGTCTGGAAAGAAATGTATTGGACTAGAAGAAGCAAATAAGAGGTAATTAATGAAAATTAAAAAGAGAGCCCTGGGGCACACCAGCATTTATTTAGTGAATTTTATACTTGAAACCATCCAAGGCAACTTTAATTGAACATTCCCAAACTTAGTTTCTATTTCAATGAAAAAGAAAATCATCGATCCCAAAAGCAAGCCTTTTCGACAAAAGAGCCTAGTGCCAAACTCTGTTAAATGCTTAAGAAATATTAAGTGCAACTATTTTGCTTTCACCAGATCGATGTATGCTTTAATTTCACTTTTCGGTGAGACATGCCATTAAATTACCAGTGAACCTGGTGTTACGAAAACTATACTGCCAGTCATTGAGGAGTATTCGTGTTTCGAGATATTTCATGATCTGACGGTTTATCAGCGTTTCAATGACCATGGAAAAAAGGGACGTAAGTGCAATAGGTCTGTAAGAAGAGAGAAAGAAGAAGATTCGCGTTTTTAGGGACGGACTGGGCAAACGTTGTTCGTCTGCTCGGAAAGAAACCTAGGGAGTAGAATTAATGAAATAGCGGATTGTATATACTCGTATTGAGATCTTAAAGTACTCTTGCTATAACACGAGAGCGAAAGTAGAATCGTCCCCTGAAGGACGATCAATCCCGCAATCAAGTGTAGGCGGGGGCAAAGCACAATCTGGAAGTGTTGAGCTGAAGCCTGTTTCGGGTCTGAATACTCAAAATTCAAAGAAATTCACGCCAATGTTCTCGGAAAGCGAAGCAAGCATTCTCGGTCTGTATCTGTTTCTACTGTATACAAGAGATTTACCTCAAGATCAAGATACTGTGGTTGCATGTTCGCGGATGAAACGGGTATACTCACTACGGGTCAAACGTTAAATCTTCGACGGGAAAACTCCAACAAGTTTTGAACTTAATATTTGAGTGGACGAAAACCTGGCAAATCGTCCAAAACGAAATCAACACACGTGAGTTCTACATATAGAAAGGTAAACCATCTACTCATATTCATCAACTGGGTAAAAATACCATATACAAGCGAAGCAAAATATTTGGGAATGGCTATTTAAGCGAAATTAAAGTGGAAATCACGCTTTAAAAAGAAGCGTTATTAGCTCAAAATCAGGCTTAGAGAAATAAATTGGGATTTCGGCAGATATTCGAAACTAAGATTATACAAGAAGCTGCGTTTGTACAAGCAAGTTCTAGAACCGTCTTGGACGTATGGTATACAACTTTGGGGCTGTACAAAACATATGTCTATCAGTATCAGTATCGAGGCGTCCATACAACGTATCAATATAACAGGCAACTTGCATTTTAATATGTGCATATAAACACAATATTTGTGTGTTTCCTACACCTGCACACGCAAGCGACGCATTCTACCACCCCCAAACCTACAGCCTGCTATCATATCGTTCGATTTCATATCGTTCTACTGCTCTACGCACACACATACACACATCATTGCATGCATCACATACTCCATAACCCATTAGCAACCTCAAAGCGATAGCAAAACAAAGCATAGTAACCCGAAAAATGTCGGGTTATAAAATTTTTGTCTGATTGGAACAAATTGGTTTTCTTTATTTGTTTTCCCTTTATCGTTCACTGTGTTTGACTCCTCTCTGTTTAATACACACTTTCTTATGCAAAAAAATAACCCGCATATCTTCGACTTATTTGGTGAATTTTGTATGTATCTCTTATGGCTTTTTCGTATGGGCAGTCAGAAACTCTCTTTTTGTGCACTCCGATTTCCAAAGTAACACTCAAAACTTCTTCGAAATTATTATCTTCATTTAATTTTCAAATATATTTGCTTGCGACGAATGGTATTACGTCACTTTTCTTCTCCGGAGTACAGAAAAAAGCCCAAACGAAAACGCCATATTAGATTATTCCTGCTTGAAAAATTTAGTATTGAAGAAAGTTGCAATGCATAACTTAAAGTAATTTTGAGTTTTATTATTGTCATACAATAAAAAATAAGTTAAAAACAGTAAAAAGTGTGAAAAGCTTAAACTGTGATATTTTCAGTTATATTCAGCTAATTTAAAATAAATATTAGAAGAGCATATATTGTTATTTGGTAGATTTGCTTTTGGAAAAAGAAAATGGTTTTTGTAAGTTAAATTTTCTTAAAAAAAAAAAAAAAGTTATAGAGATATTACGCCATACTCCTTCTATGAAAATAGATTATAAGTGCAAGGATGGTTTTGCTTTGCATTTCGATGGATCCATATGCTAAAAATATACTTAGTTGACTGGTAGTTGTAAACTTAACAAAATGTTTTGTTGTCCTTGTCTTTTTTTTTTCAAATTCCCCTAGTCAGCACTACGCTGACATAAACAATTTAGGTAATTCTGCAAAAAGACATGTCAAAACAGAAAAACATATTCGTAGCTGTTTATCTTTGCACGAATTCGACACTAATCGCATTGAAACCTCCTTAGGTAATTCCTTTGTAGCTCACAACAAAAAAGTTGATAGAAATCGTAAGTAAATGAAATATTTTATAGATACAATAATTCTTTTAGACAAATAGGAACCAGCATTTAGGGGTCACATTGAAAAGCCAGATTCTAATAATCGTGGCAATTAAGTTGAAACTATTTTATACTTATCTAAGTATGATACATTAATAGACTCTTATTTAGATCAGTGTTGAAGTGCACATAATCCAGTTTTTTTCGGGTCTTTCAAATGACATTCAAAACGATTTGATACATAGTATCGCTTCAGTGATTAAAGATAAAATAAAAATAAAATAAGTGAAACGCGTTTTGTGTCCATTATGATCGATGAAACACCAGACACCAGAACAACTAAGTGACGTATTGCGTTACTTATCGGAGGAAGGAAGAGAGGAAAGGTTTCATGGTTTTTTCTGGTGTGAATAAGAGTCGAAATGCAGATGAGCTCTCAAAACACATTTTTAATATAGTTGATATATACGGTTTAAAGTAAAATTTTGTTTTATCCCGATCATTAGAAAATAAACCTGAGTTGAGAGTTTTTTTGGCAATATACACACTGTAGTACGCTTTTTTTAATAAATCAACTAAACGTTCAAATACAATACCTTAAAACAAATAGCAAACTTACGCATGCCGGGATTATCAGAAACTCGTTGGCATTACAATTTAAGAATAATTAAAGTTATTTTTAACTGTAGATTAGATATTATTTAAATTTTTAATAATAAGAAAATCCAAAAGAATGGGATAATGACGCACTTTCAATGACCGAAAGTTTATTGTTCAAATTAAAAGGGAAAGATTTTTGTTTTCTACTGAATACGGTTTCTCAGATTTTTGCTAAAACGGGTGTATTGTTTAATTTCATACAAAATTAACAAACGGATGTTGATGTTGTTAAGCGAGAAATCGAGTGTTTTGAGTCTTGGCTTTTTGCTGAGTTTCTTAACCAATTTGATTAAATTTTTGCAATTGTGCTGAACCTCCACGAAAACGCCGATTACTCGATATTGATTTCAAGACTCACTATAAGCGCCTTTTTGTAGAAATAAAGGACAATATTATATCCCAACTTAAGACACAATATAAATCTTTCATGGATTTATTATTATTTTTTTTTTTTTTTTTTTTTTTTTTTTTTTTTTTTTTTTTTTTTTGATATACTCAATAAATCAAAGTACAGTCATTTTGCGCTATCAAGCCCAGAAAATAAAATATCTTCATTAATTAATTTTTTTCTTGGAATAGGAACTTTTTTTAGAGCTTTAAAAAATGAATTAAAAGTTCTTTATACTATAGTACATCTTCACTTCAACAACTTGACGTTCTGTCACTGTATAAACATTTGAGAAGTGAAATATTGCGTGAAACATTTCCCAAAATTTTAAAATTTTACATACATATATAATACATACATATATATATACATACATATATAAGAAATGGTCAAGGAGAAAACCGTCTCTCTGATTTAGCACTTTTATCGATAGAAAAGCGACTCCTTTTAAAAATAAAAATTAGAAATAACTTTTTTGAAAAAGTTCTTGCAAAATAGGTTAAAAAAAATAGAAGAATAGGCTAAGAGAACAAATAAAAAAATCAGTTTAATAAAACTTTTCACAATTTTTTCTAGCTTTTAATATTTTTAATTTAAATTCCTACTTATCATTAATATTTTCAATTTTTAACTTTGTGAAATAATCTTTTTTACAATCTTTTTAAAGGTATGTAAATATTTTGCGTGGAGTTTTTTAATTTTATTTTTTATGTATAAGTTTATTTATTTATTTATTTATTTATTTATTTATAACTTTCTATCAATTTTCATTAAAGTATCGCATTTGCATCTGCCAAAAAAGGTTTCTTTCAAAGCCCCTTTTTTTTAAAACTTTAGGTTCATTGTAAATTTAACCTTAAAAGACTTGAAGTATTAAAAATTTTCTTAAATTCCTTAACTTATATGCGATTTGCAGTACACAATATAACTTCAGAAAGCGTTTGCAGGCGCATAGTTTTTCCGAATAACCATTCAAAATTTTCCACTCTACGCCACTGTCTATACTACTACACACTTTTTATAACAAAGTGCTAAGAGCAATCGTGCAAGCTCCATGCTATGCAAGGAATAGCAATATTCACACCGATCTAGGAATTGCTACCATGATCAGGAAATAATCCGTACATTAAACGAGCAAACCCTGTGCGCCAACTACAAAAAACAATACCGTTAGACTTAGCGTCTTAAGGAAAAAGCGAGTGTAATAATGGTAATAGTAGGTGCCTTCGCCGGAAAGCTAGCTAACAAATGGGATAAACTATAGAAGCATAAACTACTTGTTAAGGAAATAATCAAACAAAGTCCACAAAATGATTACGAATGACCGTAAAATGAAGTTGATCGAGATAGCTGAGGCTCAGAAGATATCAAAAGAGCGTATTTAATATACCATACACGAATATTGGACATGCGAAAGCTCTGTTGAAAGTGGGTGCCGCGTTTGCTCACAGGCGACCAAAAACAACAACGTGTTGATGATTCAGAGGAGTGCTTAAAGCTGTTCAACCGCAATAAAGCCGAATTTTTGCGTCGGTATGTGACAATGGATGAAACTTGGCTCCATCACTTCACACCAGAGTCAAGTCGGCAGTCACCTGAGTGGCGAGCAGGCGACAAACCTCGTCCAAAACAACCAAAAACTCAACAGTCTGCTGGTAAGGTGATGGCATCCGTATTTTGGGATACACATGGAATAATTTTCACCAACTATCTCTAAAAGGGGCACACTATCAACAGCGAATATAACATTTCGTTGTTGGAGCGTTTGAAGGACAAAATCGCAGAAAAACGTGCCGCATGCACCGTGTCACAAGTCGATGAAAACGATGGCAAAATTGAATTAATTCGGCTACGAATTGCTTCCCCACCCACCTTATTCTTCAGATTTGGCCTCCAGCGACTATTTCCTGTTCGCAGACCTCAAAAGAATACTCGCCGGAAAGAGATTTAAGACTTAAGATTATCATCTCCATTATTGAATGACCAGGTTTTCGAAACAAAAATAAAATCAGGCTATTGAAACATGAATCAATATGAAAGAGCACTATATCAAAATTCGAACGAATGCTACGAATGTGTTGATGTAGGATAAAAAAGTACTCGAAAACTTATGGTTACTTCGAAAGACACTTCATAAAATTATGTGAAGGACTTATATCTACATACTTCAGAAATAAAGTTGTTGAAATCGTGGAAAAAACGTTTTAAATAAATATTATTTAAGTTGTCTAAACAATTGATTTTATTTGACTTTGATAGCTTTCTTTTTTTCATAAAAAGTTCAGAATTTCTAAACATCAAAGACTTGTAGCTATCAGAGATGCCACCTCTGGTGTGCTCGGTTTCACTTGATCGCTACCCACTGCTCACAAGCCTGTAAAGACAAACAAGGGAACATCGTAGTACTATAGAGTTGCAGTCGAAGCTGAGGATTTTGAAAGATCATTTCTGTAGATTGCAAAAAGGCGATAACGAACAAAACGTATAAGAACCTAGACGACGTAGACCAACAATTCCATCCACCCAACCTGGTTGAGGTTTAGATAGCCATATCTAAGCTCAAAGCTTACAAAACTATTGTAATATATGGTCGGACGAAAGTATGCTGGAATTTTGTTTGCCAATCATCATGAAAGGAAATCCGTTGAACTGCGTCAGTCTTTTTAACAACACCTACAAGATCCTCTTTGCCGTATTCTGTGAACTTCTGAAGCCGTTCCTCAACAACCTGATTGGTTCATATCAGTGTGGCTTCAGGCCAAAAAAGTCCACCATCGACTGAACATTCACAGAACGACAGATCTTGGAAAAAAAACCATGAGCCACTAATCGCTACACACCACTTATTCTTCGATTTTAAGGCCGCGTATGACAGTATCTATAGAGAAGAACTCCACAGAGTAATGTCTAACTTTGGCATCAACCTTTGCCAACAGAAGGGCGAAGGAGAAGGAGAATGCACGTTGTTCCATGAAGGTCGGTAAAGAACTCACCGAGACCTTTGATGTCAAAAACGATTTAGACAAAGCCAAAGGCAAGACGCTGTCATGCGACTTCTTTAGTATCATTCTTGAAACAATAATACAAAACTCACGCGCATATACAACAGGCACAATCTTTTAAAATTTCATCTAATTAATCGAATACTCTGATGATATTAACATAATTGGAAGAAAGCAAAGTGATGTCAGTGGCGCTGACGGGTGTAACAGTTAACGAGGGCAAGACAAAGCATAAGATTTCAACCAGAAAGGACACAAAATACCGGTCATATATAGTACATGGACACTAATGGTCTAGTCCAAAAAATCTTCAAATTCACGCCTGAGGCAGTAGAAGAAGATCCTGGTTCAGCTGGTACACGCAAGTGGAAAGAAACTTCAGCCAATTCATCGTGCGAACCTGGAAGCAGCTAATTAAAGATCGAGCTGGCTTAAAACGCTTGTTGTTTTCATTTTTTATAATTAACGCGCGCTCAAGGGGTTATTATACCCTTAAGATGTTTGCATTTAAGGAAAACGAAGGAAACTAGGGAAGAAAAAAGAAGTACTGATGTACAATGATTTTAAATTTGCAAGCTATAACGACTGGGAAATAAAGAGATTGGAAGGCCATTTCATAAGCGAGTAATACAGCTGAGGAACGAATTAGAGCACGTACGAAAATGAGCTTGAGGGTGTACTAATGACTTCACTTCTTGAAGTCAAGTCTCTCACGTTAAATGGAAAGAATTTTTTAACATTTGGCACTAGACGCAGGAAATTTTGAAGGCAAGATACGATCACTGGCGAGTTCTAGCGAGCTCGCAGCTGCAGCTCTTTCTTAACCAAACAGCATAAGCGAAGGAAATGGCAGATGGCCTTAGATTCCTCCTGAGCAAGTCGGTAGAAAGAGTACTCAAAAATCTAGACTTATCTGCGGATTCGTGGGATGCCATCATCATCGATGTCATGACACAAAAGCTGCCGACTTCAACGCAATAATAATGGGAAAAAACTGGTTAACGACAAGGATTTTCTACGTTGAAGGACTTCACCGATTTTTTAGAAACTTGCTTCCAGAGACTAGGTGTAGCACAGAAAGTGGCATGCCATGTCCAAAATCGCAAGCAACAGCTAAGCCAGCGCAATCTGTAACAAATCAATATCAATTTCACTGAAATGCATGCAAGAGCAGGCGAAACTCGCTTAGGAAATTCAGGCGGTTTTTTGGCGTGGACGTGAAGAGGAGGCAACTGATCGTTTGGAAAGTTAAGATTTGGTAAAACTGTCTTGCATACAGCCATCCTAGATGAAATTTTCGAACTATTAAAACCTGTTACTTCTGTCGTCATCACTGTTGCACATCGATTCTTCAAACGACACAGAAACCTTGCCACAGTTTCAACAACATAATATTAATAAACAACACAAGGAGACGCCAGTGAACCCAAATGCGAGCTCCCATGCAACAAGAACATCCCTATTGACCTGAGCAAACCCGACACACATTCCACACTTCACACACATATAATACAAAGTTTTTTTGGTTGTAAAGGTATTATCAACTAATCAACGCTAGCTGCGAACCTACCTTTATTTCTGAGTCTGTCTCTCATATGGTTAAGCTGTGAAGGCAAAACACGTTCGTGCAGGTATCAGGGTTGGGAAAGCTCAACAATTGGCAGATGCTCTGTTCCATATTCCAGCAGCCATCGATCTGCTGCTTAGTAGTGATGTTTATGCAGACATTAACATGCCTAACAGCGTTCGGAGTACCAAATGCGGTACGCCAATAGTCCAAAGGACTCAGTTAGGTTGCGTAGTTTTGGAAAGGTTTCGGTGACGCCTTTAAAACTCTGGACTTTCACTCATAATGTGAGTCTCGATAAGACTTTTAAAAAGTTTTGAGTAATCGAAGAGCTATACTCCTCAAGCCTCAAAGGAAGGATTGGGTGTAAAAGACACTTTCACCGCAATAAAGTGGCATAACCATTCAAGTTAGGGACACATCCAGCTAAGGGGTGAGAAGGAGCTTTACGACGAGACCTAGAGCTGAAAGGAGGCTGCATTGAGTATATTAGGAAGCACTTAACAATCAACCTTTTGGAAGAGGTGAATGTTAAGAGGGACCTTATCTCTCTACCTAACCTTGTCTACCACACCACTCCTTTTTGCCACTTCACGCTGTTTTTAAGGGAGTCCGCTTCACAACCAAACTCCAAGTCGTATTTGACGGGGCATTTAAAATGTCTTATGCGACATCGCTTAGCAAGCATTTACTGGCATGTCCCATACTACAAAAAAATATGAAGTAGATATCATTATAAAATGAAGAAGATCTCAACACACTTCCACAGCTAATTACGGATGTCCAGTGGCGAAGTAAAGACCTTTAGGGTGAAGAGTTGACGAACTGATTAGTAGAAATGACGTTGTAGAGGGCACTCAAACTAGACGAAAAGAGTTCCGTAAACTTTTTTCTTCCGCTGGACTCAAATTCAAGCAACACGAGAGCTTTACTTTACTTATATACCAACACAAAACCGCGAAATGTATTACCAACTTCCATTTGGATCACCAGAACACGTCAAAAGACTGGGCATAAAAATTGCTAGCTAAGGATTTCTTCTAATTTTAGATGAGGCAGTTCGGCATAGAAGTAATGACCAAGAGACTTTTCAGATGAACTAATCATGTAGTAACTGTTAAAACGAGGAACAGAATGGGACCAACCTGTGCCTGAGGACATACGATTCCAATGGAAAACGATCTGCCAGTACTAGAACAATTAGAGATTTCAAGATGGATCAACATTCACGGAAGCTAAAGAATAATTGAGCTACAAAGGTTCAGTGACGCATCGATTAAGGCGTGGAGTGGCAGTGTATATCCGCGTATGGGATGAACAAGAACACACGCATATGCACACTCTGATGTGGAAGACGAAAGTAGTTCCAGCCCAAAACGGTAAGTCTTCGCGTCTCGGCCTCTGTGGAGCAGTTCCGCTAGAGATTTAATGGAACGCACAGCAAAGGTCTTCAACGTGCAATATCAGGCTTGATATGCATTTTTAGATTCCACGAAAACCCTAGCCAGTATTCGAGCACCATCTTCCAGTTGGACTACATTCTTTAGCAACAGAGTTTCCGAGATCCAACGACTAACAGATTCGTAGATGTGAAGACGCATACCAACACAACGTAATCCAGCTTAATTATCGGCAAATTCCCCAGAGTGCTTCTCTGAAGACTTAACAAACCGCACAATAGTAAAAACGCATAATAGCCCTTAAATCATTGAACACTTTCATATACACAAATGGAATTATTGGCGTGGGGGAAAGGCTTCAAAACTTGAATTGGACATACAACCAGAAACACCAAATAATCCTTAAGTCGAATCACCAAAACTATATCAAAAGTCACGCACGGAAAACCGCAAGGCTGTGGTATCCTGCAAATGTCATCCAAATAAGGCAGTGTGTTAAACACTCCTTTCACCAATGCGTGAAGTGCTTCAAACACAAGGCAGAAACATTAACGCAGCTTATGGCGAGTTTACCAGAAGCACGGATTCGAATAGCAAGACCATTATGCACAGCAGAGGAATCAACTACGCCGGATCAATCGATATAAAAATATGGAAAGGAAAGTGCGAAAAATATAAAATGCTACTTTGCCATTTTTATATGCCTCGCAAGAAGTCTTTCTTGCAACCTTTAGATGTTTTACGGCACGAATTGGCATTTTTAGCCAAATATTTGGCGATCACTCCCGCGCACTATCTAATCGGCGAAACATTAAATGCGATACCCAGTGGGAAAAGGGTCCAACCTCTAATAGAAAGCTTCTGGAATAAATACTCGTAGAGGTCTGAATATTTCGGGTCTAAAATGGACGAGAGTGGAAGAAAAACCCAATCTTGCGCAACTCTTATATGCCACAGTTAGTTTTCTCTTCGACAGTAGTAAATCAGTATCGGCAAAATAAAAGATTTTAATAATTTCAGTTTAACAGCTATCGGAAGGTAGTTTATTGTCGGGCACACTTTTGATACTACTATACTTTGTTTACGTGTAAATTGTACTAGTGAAGTAAACTCCAAGATTTTTTATCTTATCAACAAATTCTTTTTATTGTCTAAGCAAAAATTCGCTTAAGATCATTATTAATATTGATTAACGTCTGATTTTTATGAGATTTCGGAAACAAGAAATATATTTGTACATCATCGGCCTATACATATATGGTATGCGGAGCTCATGAAACATTCGGCTATATCATTTATAAATCATAAAAATAGGAGAAGGCCTAGTTTGGAATTTGGGGGACACCCAAGTGAACTTTAAGGGGTGAGGAGTGTTTGATACCATTAGACACATATTGTTGGCGGTCAGATAAATATGATGCTATTAATTTGAACGCGGAACTTTCGAAGGAAAATTGACTAAGCAGTTTGTGAGCGATTAACGCTCTCAAACGCCTTTAATAAGTCTAAAAAGGTAATGAGGCTTAGCATATCGTAATCTAGTCTTGCACGACATGAAATTTCGTGAAAAGATTTTTCTTATTATTGCTTCGAAGGTTTTGCTTGGAAAATAAAATATTGCTCTTGGTCGATATTTATTACTATTATATTTTGGTAATGGAAGAATTTTAGTAACTTTCCACTTATTGGGAAAAATGGACGTTGTTCGTTTAGTATTAAAAATATGAGTTATAAGAGGGCGAAAGCGGAAAGAAGAGTTTGTTTGAAAGTCGGGTATACACCATCAGAGCCAACAGCTTTTCTTTTGATCTTCAATATTGTTTGACCTACACATCTGTTATATCATCAATTCCAGAGAGTGAAAAAGCATCTTCCCGTTGGTTGTCGAAGGAGGCAGGGATATTCTGTTGATTAAGAGTTTTATGATTGCTTTGAACAAACTTACTGTTTATTTCATTAAGGTCGATATTGTTTGGAAGTTCATCTTTTACAGACTTAAGCGCGATATCGCGAATATTACCCCAGAATTTGGCACACGAGTCCCACGGGTTGAATTTATTTCGATAAAAGATCTTTTTGTTTGATCGTAGTAGAAGAGATACCGCGTTTCGTACAATGGCATATTCTCTATAAATAGCTGAGCATTTGTATCTTCTCTATCTAGAGTAAAGAATTTTTGCCCTGTTAGTTTGTCTGCTGTGTTTTAAGGATACATTATTTCATAAACATGTTCCCTTAAGAGGACGACGTAATTTGAATATATTCCAGTTGAATTTTGACATTGATTGTTGTAACGACTGATTAATTGTGAGGTTTGATTTTCTATAGGCTTTTTTTGACAAATCACGCGTGACTCCTATCAAACTGCTTTATAATTTTTGTTCAGTATCGTTTGGCAAGTCATCATGAAACATAACAACAGCGTCTTCAAATTGTACAGCTTTATTACGAAAATCAGCGTTTTGTGAGAAATGTTTTTCGTGCGATTCGAGAAACTTACGGTGCGTATGACCGACCTACTGAAACTACTATTACCAATACCACTCACAAATTTGAGTCTCAGTTTATATAAGTGCATAATACTGGACCGGTTAGACCACATCCAGCGCGTAGTGAAGAGACTATAGCAGCTGTAGCTGAGAATGTACGCAAAGACCGTGAAGAATCGATTCGTCGTCTTTCTCAGCAGCTTGGCTTGGCGTATTCAACAACTTGGCGTATTTTACGTGAGGATTTCGGCCTAAAAGCGTACAAAATTCAACTTGTACCAGAATTGAAGCCAAGCGCCTTGAATTTGCGTCATATTTTCAGTGAGATATCATTTTTGTAAATTGGCCGCCTAGGTCGTGCGATATCACACCTTTGGACTAAGGGGATATGAATACCCTTTTACTGGCTTTTTCTTAAGGGCGCGGGCGGGTGGTGTAGTAGTTTGAAACTTAGGTGTATTAGGTTTCGATATTTTTCCCAGAGATGGTTGTCAATCTGGACGGGACGAGCTGATACATCCTCAACCAGTGGGTCTTAAGTACGTGCTAGTTGTTAGTTCGTTACATTTAGCCCATTTGCCTTCTTGTCAGAGTTGATGCCGACGGGATTTTTATATAACTACATACAAATTCTATGAAAAGACTTTTTCACAGAATTGCTTCGCACGGAATTCGAACCCACGACCCTCTGCTAGGGAAGTCTATGCATATACCACTACACCACGTTTTTTTTTTTTTTTTTTTGTTTATGTGAAAGAAGAAAGTGCATAGTACGGTTACGAAATGTATGATTTCGTAATGATTTGCGGCGGCATGAATGAATTATGTGACGTCACTATACAACATGTGTGCGATATCAATATACTCTTAAAGTATGTTGCTTGACCATGTTGATAAGCAGTAGGTTTATCAGAAGTACATAAGAAATACATAATATATGTTATTTAGCATTACGAGTATGTTAACAATTAATATGTATTGTAGGTCAGCAGCTATTGTCAGCTAGAGCTTTGTTGATAAGTTACTTTATTTTATCGTCGGCAAATTCAAATTATATAACGGTCGGCAAAATGATAATGGGGTTTGTGAATTATGTATGTTCTATCTGTAACTCATATATACATATATTTATATAAATTTATGTGACAGTGTGAATGTAAAGATATTGTTGCAGGACTTAAAAAAATATTGAATTAAAATTTAAATAATATTAATTACTTTACCAAATACTTGACATGTAAATAATGTAATTGAATTAAAAAATTCTAAATTAAAATAAATTATGTCATGCAACAAATAAATACAATAAAGTAAAATGTCAAATAATATCACATACAATAAATATGAAAATTTGTAAGAATAAAGAACTCTCATTTTTATAACGTATCCAAAGGCGGTCGTTTTATTCTACAGTTTTTTACAGTATCTTTTAGTAACACAGTTTTTGTCCACAGTTCTCTTTCAACATAAAAAATTTTACTTTTACCGAACTATCGGTTTAGAGATATGAATATGGAATTTTCCCGAAATAAAAACGCTCGATATTAAAAAAAGAGTTAGAACAAATTTTATTGAATAAAAGCGAATGTTAATTAAAAACGTCTCACTACAGCGGTAGACCGAATTCAACTTCTTTGCGAAACTTCTGGCTTGTTTCGCCAGATTGTGGTGAGTTTTACTGGCGTTGGCAAAAGGTCAGCCCACACTGTGGTGGATTCTTCGGAAGAACATAGGGTAATCCCACATGAATTTGGTTTAATTCAAGTTATTATGTCTTCTGAAAGGCTGTATTAGACGTTGTTATGTTTGATTTCCGGCACCGATTGAGCAATGCAACGAACCAAATATAACTTCTGGAATCAATCTATCCCAGTGATGGATTCCTTCGCCAGGTAGCGCTATAATGGCAGCTAGACCTGAGTAAAAGAAAACGAAGCTATCGCCACGTGAGTTTTATGGAACCACGAAACCTTGTGTGAGAAAAAAAAGGAAACTATTCCGAAACGAAAAAAAATCTTCTCCGAAGCGGAAAACCAAAAAATAAAAAAAATTAAATAAAGTGACTTTTATCATGTTATAAAAGCTCCGTTGGAGCACGACGATTTATTGGTTTTGAAACAGTGAAACTCGTCGATGGAGTGACCGTTCTAAATACCAAACCGCATGTTACTCCGGTCACGTGCCTCGGCTTTTTCGAAATTTGTCGCATTCCAGGCCTAACGGAGTCTCAATTGAAAATTAATAAAAACAAATTTGTACACTCTGCACTGCACTGTTCTACACTGTCCCTATCTACGCTATACTTGTACTAAGCGCTTATTCCTTGGCGGTGCTGTACCGTTTTCTGGCACAGGGTCCCTGATCCTTCCGTCTCGCCACTCCTATGTTCCTTTGTTTCCGTATTCTTTTCTTCTTTCTTTTTCCTTCCTATCCGCCAAATAGAACTCGCGGCTTTACCAATTAGACTCTACTTTCTATAACTTTAGAAAAAAAACTTTAAAGAAAGAAAATTGCTTTTCGCAATCCCACCAACTAAACAAATTTGCGTTTAAAAATTGTATGACCCTCACCAATGTTGGTAGTCGCAAAAGTCATATCCAAATGCTTTGAGTCCCACAACTCCTGCCAAACTTACAAATACGTTCACTCACGCATACATTTGGCTATAACCGACATACCTACGGGGTTACTAGCTATAAAACTAGCAGGTTTTGCTAGTGTGTATAGGTGCTCATATGCCCAACTAAGCTTTTCAATCATTTCCATTTTACACATTCGTACTAAACTCCTTAGTCTGTGTTTTCCCACTAACGAGTACAGTCATAACTGGGAACTCGACTGAAAGAATTTATAGAAGTTGTGGATCCTAACTACGCCAATTTCTCCTCACACAAGATTTTTAGTGGAAATTGTGAAAAGCAGTGTTTCTTTATTTTTTGTTTCCCCTATTGAATTATATTTATAAAAAATTTTTTGAAAAAAAAAAAAATAAGCTGCGAAACAGAAATGAAATTCGATCGAGAGGTAGCTGGGGTGTTGTAACGAAAGAAATAAAGTGAAGATATAATCTAAAGGGGATTGTATCTCCATTCAGTCATTTCTGGATCTTCGCCCATAACAAAAGCCCCTATAGGGCCTTTGAAATGTTAACCGCGGTTCCTACTACTACAATGGATTGGCGTTCAGATTTTGGGCCACTGGTCGCTGGAGTGTAGGCTCCAAGGATCATCTTTTCCCAACCGTCATCATCGTGTTGAGATATCTGGATTGGAAGGACCGTCCTGTATGGTGCTGACCGTTGAACGTTATTCCTGGTAGACCTACTGTCGCACCATGGCCCCTGCTTCATCGTGAGTCTCTCTACTGCCCTTAGGGCTTCACGGACCGAACTCCCTTGTTCTCCTCTACAGAGAAAACCGCCCGCAAAACCTATGTAGGTTATTTTCCGAGGTGTGAGGATGGTGAACTACTGTCTGATAGGACCATGGCTGACCTTTACCTCCGCCAGACCACGGTGTTTCCACTCAAAGAAAAGATTAACCGAAAGGACTTCATACGGGACAGAGATAATTAAGATAATTTAAAGCTTCATGTAGATAATTTGGATCACACGGGACAGAGATAATTTAGATAATTTAGAGCTTAATTTAGATATTGGCCGTTTAGCAGGACTGCCCAAGTAAGTTTGTCCGGTCCTAATATTCACTTAAGCGGTAGAAGGCATTCATCTTTGATCAGCACTTTGACTATATTTAAACCCGTGGCTCGGTCTTACGCCAATTTAGATGTCGTTGTATGCGCGATAGGTATTCGGAACTCCACTGCTTCCAAAATACTCATACGTTATGTAATCTTTGGATTCGTTGCCATCTACGCAAGTGAATGATGTTTAAGTTGCTGATATTCAGCTGCGGTATACTTGTAAGTGTTTGTCCAACATGAAAATGTGCATGTGTTAGTGCAATGAAGTCGTCGGGGCCTTTAGTCATGGGGCAAAGAGCTCAGGAATTTAGGCACGTTGCTATCTAAGAGAGAAGCGTGGCGTGTTAATCAGATGTGAAGATCTCTTATCCAATGATGCGTTTAAGATGATACTTTTTGGATCTTAACTACTCTAAGGCTTTCTGAGAATGTCTCGTGTTAAAATATCTTTATCGCTAGGGACATCGCCGTTGAAAAGTTTCTGGAAATAGGTAATCTTTTCGAATTTGATATATGGTATATAAAATTCTACAATATTACTTTTAATATTTTCCATAATTAAGAGATGGAATGAATGAGAATACTTAAACGATTCTCTTGTGCTTTGGAACAGTGTGTTCTAATGAACTTTTCTTCCTAATTTGTCTTGAGCTGTAATGGTTGATGTTGGCAGACATAGGAATATTCACCTTGTATGAACTCTAGGTTATTACACCAAAGCTTATTTTTTCGCTGTGCTGATGGCATCACGGGGCCAGAGAGAATTGAATTGGGTCGGAATGTGTTTCTAAAAACGGCGCGATTTCTAATGAAAGTTGTCCATTTCGATGGGGTTGCTGAAATGTGATCATCGAGTATAGTCGATCAATTTAGCTAAAAGGACTACGGCCCATTACTCGAGTCACGACAGAGCTATTGTCTTTAATGGAGCTACTTCGATTTTAGAAATCAATAGGTGCGTATAAGTTTTGTCTTGCCATCTAACAACCGTAAGTATAAAACTGCTCCCTAGAGACATGTCTCTAAAGCCATGTATCTCCAGGTTTATTTGAGAAAAACTTAGCACTCAATAGTGTATTACTACTCTTAAGATGAAGGAGCACGTATTAAGTTTTTTGGAAAATTGGGTACAGAGAGAGAGAAAGATGTTTGAGCTCAGGTGTTATTTCGCTCCATGGGAGGCATCCAACATTTAATGGGGAGACTAAGTTATTAGTGTAAATTGACTTTTTTTGTACTTAAGGCAACCATTTATCACAAGAGATTTTAGTTTCCTGAAAACAGAATGTTTTTCGGGCACGGTTTGTATTGAACCCTGAACCGTCCGATTGGTAAGCCAGTACACTACCACTGGAGCTACGGTTATGCTCGTTACGTATCGTGTGTACTAATCCACATCGCTCGATGAAGGGAAGATACTGGCGAAAGATATCCCAAGCCTTCTTGAAATCTAGTTGTATTTGTCTGTCCCAGTTAATGCCAATCTTCCATAATTGCTGCATGATACCCTTCGGCTTGACAATGCAGAAGGCAATCCTAAGGATCGAACAATGTAGTAGTTGTCTATAAATCGGTTCATTTTGTGATTGTCTAGCTGAACATTGTGATCCAAGTTGCTTATCCAATTTTGTAAGTAAAAACCTACTGACAATAAAAAATTTCTCACCTCACTGAATCTGCTTCCTATATTAAGTCACCGAAGTACATGTTGTCTGGAATCATTTTGGAACCAAGGGGATATTTCTGGTGTTCATGCTCAGCTAACTTGTTTAAAATCCTTACGCCAAGGTACGGCGCAGAACTTGTACAAAATGTGACTGTTTGGAGCTGAAATACCTTAAATGGGCCCTAATTCCTGTCGCGCCAATATATAAGCTGGCAATACCAGTCTTTGCGATTCATGCAGATCGGTCTATACATCTTTTCTATATCAGCGACAAAGGTAAATTTTTGTGTTTCGTTCTTAGAATATTGTCTACTACAATATGTTGTTTTGTATTTAAAGTCCTGTTAGAAGATGTTCTATCCGAAGTTTTTTCCCCTGCGTCAAAGACTATTCTAAGTTGAATAGTCGAACTGGACTCCTCGAAGACCGCATGATGAGGAACGAAGTATTGAAATAGTGTCTTCAAGACTCTGTTTGAGAAAATATATACTTCCTTCATGTGATCGAGCAATAAATGCTCTTTGACGTCTTTTGTTTATTCGGATCTAAACCCATGGCAATTTTCTTTCTTAAGTAGCAGTGCTACTACGTAGCATCCGTCTCATATGCGTTTGGTTTTTCTGCTGAACTGTTTTTCGCAGGCTGCATTCATCTGTCTGGGGTGTACTAAATGGAGCTTCTTTGATTTCCCAAAATCTACTCAGCTGATTGTCGAGAATCGAAACAAATTTCCCCAGACTTGAGGGGAGTGTACCTAGTAAAGTCCAGCCGGGCTGGGTCTTGTTCTTTGGCGAAGCTAAACGGTCTCCTGGACGTTACTCCGGCATTACAAGTTCAGCGAATATGTCGCTACCTAGAAGTAAATTAACTCTTGATGGTTAGTGGGCCCAGATCCTGCAATTTATTTTTTCTCTTTCCCTATCCCATATTCCAAAAAACTTAATACATTTTAAAACATTATAGGTGTACTATTTACTTAATCGTTCTTGAAATTTTTATTGCAGAGAATGGAAAACATAAAAATCGAAATAAAATTTAATAATTAAATTTTATTATTATAATAATTAAAATTACCAACTTGTCAACGGCCTCGCCACACTGAAAGCATCGGTTCCCACTAGATCACCGAAATCAAGCAGTGTTGGACGCGGTAAGTACGTAGGTGGGTGACCACATGGGAACTCAGTACTCCGCGTGCTGTTGGGCATAGTAGCGCCATAGTGGCGCCACATGGGCATAGTACCTCGGCGTTAAATCCCGGACCCTGAAATCTGCAAAACGGAGGAAGAAGGACACGTCAGACATGAATAATGCAATGCAAAAGTTAATGACGAAATAATTAAGCAGCAGTTTCATACGCACAAGAAAATTGTAGCAATCTAATATTGAACAGATGGGCTGAAAATTCCGTTTTTAAAAGAGGGCGAGAGTGAAGCAACTTTTGTTATTGTAAAAAAATGGATTCAAAGCAATTTCGTGTGTTGATTTATCATTGCTTTTAGATGGGAAAAAATGCAGCCGATGCTTGATAAGTATTACCCGGACTCTGCACCAGCCGAACGAACCACTCACAAGTGGATTGAAAAATTTAAAAGTGGTCATACAATCATCGAAGATTATGCACGCAGTGGACGTCCAAAAGAGTCTGTTTCAGATGAAAACATCAAAAAAGTCCACAAAATGATTACAAATAACCGTCAAGAAGAAGAGCGTGTTGGATTTGTCATACACGAATATTTGGACATGCGAAAGCTCTATTCAAAGTGGGTGTCGCGTTTGCTCACAGTCGACCAAAAACAACAACGTGTTGGTGATTCAGAGGAGTGTTTAAAGCTGTTCAACCGCAATAAATAATGGCTAAAAAATGGCTCAATCACTTCACACCAAAATCAAGTCGGCAGTCAGCTGAGTGGCAAGGTTATGGCATCCGTATTTTGGGATACACATGGAATAATTTTCATCGACTATCTCCAAAAGGGGTAATAGTTGTCTTCAACATTCGTCTACATTTTGAAAGAACAAAGTTAAAGTTATCTCCTCTTAAAGCTAAAGCAGTACTATATGGGTTCAGCGTCATTTAAATGTCGGAGAATCGAGATGCTGAATCCCCAATGAGAACAACTGGGACATTAAATCCGCACAAGGTCTTTGACATGTTAGAAAGAATGTATCTTCATGATACATACATACAAACATACATCGTATGATATGAGTTCTCAATCCCCAACTTGGAATACCTACGTTAATATAAATGTAAATGTAATCTTTTTCTGAATATATGTAAAAGAGTTAGAAATTGATCGATGATTTTAATAATTTTAATAATAGAAATAATGTTGAAATCTTAATATTTTAACCACTGCATTTTCCCACTCCCAAGATATTTGCAGTACTTCAACATCCTATTGCTTTTTTTTTTTTAAATGCAATTCTTTCCCTTCGTTCAACCATAATCTTTAATAAGCACTGATATCGTCTTTTTCAATAATTAATAATAAAGCGATGTACTCAAATTAAGGATTATCCTACACCGAGTTTTAGAAACTAAGTGTACTTGCGTAGAGCAGTAAGTGAAGCTCTTGCAGTCGAATGTATAATTTTTCTTAAATTTAAGATGAAACGAATTTGTTTTATTGACTTCAGAATACTGTTTTGTTTTAAGAAACCCTCCCCTGAGGTTCTTGTTGAACAACTGCTTCTAATGTTCTAAATCTAGATTCTAGAAACTTAGAGAACTCTTCGAACGATGTTAGATTTTTTCTGTTGCCTAATTCTTCCTCCCAGAGTTGCTGTGTGGACGCAGAAGTCTTCTGCAATATACAACTAATTAAGATTGAATTTTAATGCTGAATTGACAAGTCCAAATTCTGAAGGAATGACGGATTTAAGTGGACATATCGCGGAGTTTCTTAAGTCCCGTTGAGTATTCTTTTTGGAGCTGACTTACCGAAAAAGAGCTTAAATTACGTGTTAACGAGGATACGCTTATTATTCTACCGTAATATGAGCATTTTCATGCCTTTTCTTTTCTTATCAATATTGAGATGTTGAAGTAGCCGTTCTGCTCTGTCTGCCGCACTCGACTTCATATAATGAAGCTTCTCAATTTCTGATAAGTATTTATTGGTGTGAATTAGTAAAACGAAAAGGACACGAAAACCTCCAGATTTTGTAGTTCCCGGAAGAGAGCGGAATATTAGTTTTCGGAAACCTAAGTTCTTCTTTTCCTGATTGAGATATATTTTGCACAGACCTCATCGGTACTCCCGTTGTTGCGGTTAGTATGTTCATTATGACTTAAAGTTTAGTTCTGTATTCCAGATAAATCTGCTTTATTTTTCCATAGATGGCTTCCAGTTCATCTAACTTGGACTTTTCAGTTGAAATAAATCCTTCAGCTTTGTTTGGTAATTGTTTTCAAGAATTGCGATTCGTCCTGATAAATAACTTTTTGTCCTCTGATGCGCCGACCTTTTGCAAGAGTTGCTTTGATATGTTGTAATCTTTGCAAGAATATTCTCCTGCAGCTTCTTAAACGAACTCATGATAGTAACTCGCAGACGTAATAACAATTTTTTTTAAATATATTAATTTTGACTATACTTACAGACTGGGAGTCAGATAAAGTAAAAGGAAAAGAAAAGGTCACAAAATTCCGGTAAATAGGTATGCTT
The DNA here is from genome assembly GCA_907269105.1 of Volucella inanis. Lineage (NCBI taxonomy): Eukaryota > Metazoa > Arthropoda > Insecta > Diptera > Syrphidae > Volucella > Volucella inanis. Next base: position 107,303,748 of record OU026153.1, on the reverse strand, counting down.
TTGATGCACTGTTGGCAATGCCGTACAGTTGTGCTTCCTAAAAAAAATGAAAAAAAATATTGATGCCGATAGATCGGTACGTTTGTAGTATCTTTAAAATGCACGGTTTATGAAGCGACAATAGATTTTGCCAAAAAATATATTAATGAAGAAAGGGAATAAAGAAAAAGTTATATTTTCTGACGAATGTAATAATAAAATAATGTACTTATACTTAATGTATTTAATGTAATTGACATATCGAGATCCTCCATACTAGAAGGAGGATCAATGAGTGATGGTTCATTGATGGGGGGTTGTTTTGGCGCTTTAAGTGCTAGAAAATTATATTTTATTGACTGTATTATGGGCTCCAGGCAGTATACCATTCCAATATTCTTAAAACAAATTGCATCAAACTGCAAAAGTTTTGGCCCATGCACAGAATTTTGTATTTCAGGAATACAATGGTCCGAAATTTTTGGATAATGTATAACACACCAAAATATTTGAAAACTCCTCTCAAAGCCCAGATATAAACCCAATGGAAAATGTATGGTCGATTTAAAAACAAAAGGCTGAAGTATTTTAAAATTTGAAGCATTGAAGTTCTAGGACAAGCTTTGAAGACAGAATGGTAAAAAAATTCACCAAAGTTAACAAAAAACTGGTGGAATCAATGCCATCTAGATTAAAAGCGGTTCTAAAATAAAGGGGTACCGCACTAAGTATTAAGAATTATTTTTTTGTTAAAAATTAGTGCCATTAGTTTATTAGTACCAAATATAGGAAATACTTTGCAAGTACAAATATGTGTACCAATATGAATTTTGTTAAGTATTAGACACATTTTTTAGTTATAATTATTTTAAAAATAGAATATTTAACAATAATTTAATAAACCTTTTTTTTGGAAATTATTAGGGTGTACGAGTACGAGCTTTTCATACTGTATGTCATACAATTTCTATCGCTGCAACTCACATGCATATAATTGTTTTGCGCTACACATACACACCACATAGCAAATCAATCAAAAACATACTAAACTCATAAAGGAAATGTGAATACGGAGGTGTGTACAAAAATTAATGTGACTTATGGAATTTCGCGGGTACCGCACATTCGATTATCGATTTTGTTTTACTGTGTTGGTTCAAATGTCCCAAACATATGTTCACAGTTTAAAATATAAAGCGCACTTAGATTATTTTTGACAGATGACGTGCTTTCACGTGCTGGGCGATTTTCAATTACTATAAAAAATGGAGCAAAAAGTTTGTATAAAGTTTTGTGTACAAAATAAAATCAATTGCTCTAAAATACTTGAACTGTTGACAATGACATATGGTGAGTCTGCTCCAAGTAACAAAAATGTTCACAAGAAAAGATACCAATGACGATCGTCGCCCTGGACGCCCCAGCACATCAACAAAAGATGATTATGTCGAAGCTATGAAGAAAATTGTTTTAGAAAATCATTGGATTACCATAGGAGAAGTTGATGAGAATGTTGGTATATCGGCCGGTTTGTTTTGGACATGAGACGTGTGCCAGCGAAATTTGTTCCAAAACTTCTTAATTTTGATCAAAAGATCACCGTTGTTTGTGAGAGATTTTTTGGCCTAAGGCAAGCAAGATTTTGTGGCCTCAGCCACAAAATTACCCATGCCACTTTTTCTTGTTCCCAAAACTGAAGAGGCCGATGAAGGACGGAGATTTGCAACGATTGAGAAAATAATAACTAGGAAAGTACCAATAAAATGTGTACGTATCATACACTTGAATGTACAATATGTCACACATAATGAACTTTATTTTAATAATGATAAATAAATCTGGTTCAAGTAGAAGTATATTGGCTTCCTAATTGGATGGTTCGGGGTTCAATATCAGCTGGGACAGAAATAAATCCTTTTTTTTTCAGGCAACTGAAATCTCGTGGGATGAATGGTTGCCTAAAATACAACAAGTCAATTTACGCTAATAATTTAGTCTTTTATTGAATCTATTGAATGTTGGATGCCACCCGTGGAGCGAAATAACCACTGAGCCCAAACATCCATCTCTCTATCCAAATTTTCGAAAAAATTTAACACGTGCTCCAGCATTTTAATAGTAGTCACACTCTCTTGAGTGTTAAGTTTTTTTTTCGTAAGGCTTTGCTTCTCTCAATCTGCGAACATTGGATTCTAAATCAAAAATGATTTCTATTGCAGGGTTAGTATGCACGAGCAGACGCTGCTTTTGACGAATATCGTTGTTTTTTACGAGCTTTGTGACCAAATTAATCTGCAAATCACAGCACAAGTCCTTGTTTCTAATAAAAAAAGGTGCATTAACTATTCCACGAAGAATAGTTAATTTGTTTTGGAATGTTTGACTATTTGTGCATTCGTTGTTTTTTTTACAGCCCCATAGCTGGATAACAAACGTCCAGATAAACTTTAGTACCTGAATATACAATAATATTATATTCTCTGTTGACATTTCTGAATTACGTCCCAATAACCAGTACAGGTTTCTGTAATATATCTTATATTTAATTCCTCACAATTCTTTCTAACATATTCCTTCCATGTTAATTTGACGTCCAATTTCATATGCAGATATTTAGCTGAGTTAGAATTACGTACAGTTTGATTATTAATAACGATAGGGAGATTCGTTATTCTTTTGTTTGTAAATTGATGTGAGTTGACTTCATCTCATTTAGTTTGATTCGCCATAATTGCATCCAAACTCCTATCTTCTTACCTGAATTTTGTAATTTTTCTGTTGCTTTAAAAACACAGAGATCAACTGCTAAGATTGCAGTGTCATCTGCGAATGTGGGTATCATTCTATCATTTCTATATGGAATATCAGTAGTATATAATAAATAAAATTTTTAGAGGTTTTTATTTTGTTAAGTCTGCTTTTACACAACGCATGAGTTTGATGCGCATGTTTTGGTTATTTTCTTTTGAACTGTCATTCTGTGATGCGCGTTTTTACACGAAACCTTTTTCTCATTATTTGATTTTTCATGTTATTTGACATCTTCCTTTCATTTCATATTTGGTGCTCAGTGTTGAAAGTGGAAAGTAAAATTAATTATAAAAACAAAAATGGCATTTGCAGAACTAAACAATTTATTGGACTCTGCGGAAATGATTCTGGATTGTATGGATACCGACTGCAGTTCGGACAAAGAATTATTGGTAGATCTTTTTGATATTTGTGAAGATGCTTTGGAAATAGTAAAGGAACATAAAAAATGGGTTTAAATGTGGAGGAAAAAAAGACCTGTCCAGGGATCATTCAGTTTCTTGACAACCGAACTAAAAGTGAATGATAAAGCATCCTTTTTAAATTATTTAAGGATGAACGGAAATACTTTTGACCTGCTTTTGTCATTGATTGAAAATGACATTTAAAAAAAATACAATGATGAGAGACGCAATTTCGCCAGCGAAAAATTTGTCAGCTACTCTGAGATTCTTAGTAACGGGTGAATCATTCACGAGCATCAATTACCAAACCAGACTATCTTTTCTTTGTAAAGCCATCCCAGAAGTTTGCAACGCTCTTTGAAAAAACTTAAAAAATCAATATTTAAAGGTAAGTATTTTTTTATTTATTTTAAATTGTGACTTAAATAAGATCTTCATCTTCGAATATTCCGAGAATTGACTGCTCAAGTAAGTCTGGAGTGAAAGAACTCCTAGCAGTATCAGATTGTGAGAATGGAGGTCTTATCGCTTCCACACTTATAATCTGAGCCCTCGAACTGCTTTTTGATGTGAAGGGAATTGATGCAAAAGATTCCCATGATCCTTCTAGTGTTGAAACTGTTTCGCTTGACTGAGAAACAGTATTATCTCTTAGGGCCAAGTCTTCCTCAAAGCTTCTGCGGAGAATTTTTTGGATTGCCCAAGATGCTTTCCTTTTAATTGCTTCATTTTCAATGCTATCCATTTCGAAAACAACTTGTTTTCCCAACCAAGAATAGGAAGATTTATTTTCCATTTTTTTCTGAAGACGGTGCTTGAATTTTTTAATTTTTCTCCCATAATTGATGTACTTTATTTTCTCTGGAATGAAAAAGAAAATGTTGATTTTTTTACTATAACTATTATTATTGTTATTATTATTATTTACAAGGATATTTTCAGTTTCCAGATTCGAAATCGAATCAAATCGAACAAATCGCCGACGAATTTGCAATACGTTGGCAGTTTCCAAATTGTCTTGGTGCTCTTGACGGCAAGGATGTTGCATTCAGAAGTTTAAGAAAAGATGATGCATATTATCACAACTACAAAGGAACTAACAGCATAATTTTACTGGCTTTGGCAGATGCAAGTTGCAGATTGATTTATGTGAACAGAGGATGCAATGAACGAACAAATGAGGCTGAAGTCTTATTGCAAAGCTCTTTACAAAATATTATTGGTAATGCAGTCAATAAGTTTCCACTTGATAAGGTTGTGGGAGAGGGAAGAGTGTTTCCATATGTGATTGTTGGAGATGATGCTTTTCTTCTTCAAAAACACATAATGAAGCCAAATCCATTTAAAACAAAATGTAAAACAAAAAGAATTTTCAACGTAAGACTAAGCAGAGCAAGGCATGTGGTTGAGCATACCTTTGGAATACTGTCCAACAGATTTAAAATTCTACAGTCAACTATGAATCTACGGGTCGAACATGTTGAAGTTGTCACACAAGCTTGTTGCGCCTTGCATATTTTTTTAATGAAGCATAACTCTAATGAAATCAATTCATTACTAGCAATTTCATCTTCTGCTTCCTCAGTAAGAACACACATACAAGGTCAAACAGTTGATAATCCCCGTAAAGGGGCAACGGAGGCAATACGCCATACTTTTGCTGTATATTTTTGTAACGAATAGAAAGTAGATTGGCAAAATAAACAGATTTAAATAAAATAATGCACTTACTTTTATTTTTGGGGTACTGGTACTTTCAAAATCTGAGCCGTCGTGTTCATCTGCTTGGTTGGATGGACCAGAAAGGTCTTGTTCGTTCTAAAAAACAAATATTAAAAAACGCTAGGTATTTTAATATAATAGTAGAGTTTTAAAATTCTTTAACTTACCTTTTCAATGTTTGAAACGGCTGGTCTTAATCTGCAGTGACTTTTTAAAAAAAACTAATTGCTCATAGCACCAGGAGTTAGGTTCATAGAGATTATCAGCACCAGCTCCACTTTTTTTTTTGGACTTTTCATATTCGCGGAACTCCTTCAAAAACTGAGTCCGCAGTGTGTGCAGTTTCCTTTTAATTGCATCTATTGTATCACAGCAGACTCTACACTCTTCAGAGAATCTAATAGACTTTCCAATGCATCCACTTTTTTTACTCTATCTTTATAACAAGGGTGACGAGGGTCATACAAAATCGGGTACATTTCATAGTTGAAAATTGGCTCGCTTGTTAATTCCGCTCGCTAATTAATCCGCCATGATAAAATGTTGTGCTCGTCACAACAGCCAAAGAAGTAATGAAGCAAATTCGAAAAGGAAAGGAGAAGGAGAAAAAGAAATGTCAAAAACATGCAAAGGAAATCTTGCCCGCTTGTATTGGGAAACATTTTTTTTTTTTTTTTTTGATTTTCCCTCTCATCCATCTCTTTTGCACTTATTTTAATCTTAATAAACATGCGCTGTGTAAAAGCCGTCTTACTAAATAATATCAATTGATTGATATTTTATTACAGCAACTTTCGACCTTTGATTTGCGATGTATGCACAACCACCGAAAGAGTCTTTAAAAGGAGGAGCAAGACAAGGGGCAAGACACCGACCGTACATTGTACCAAGGTGTTCAGTTTTTGTAGTACGATTTCGGTTTAGCCTCAAAATAGGCCTGTTTCGGCGATTACTTTTTCATCGGTCTTAAATCTCTTTCCGGCAAGCATTCCTTTGAGGTCGCTGGGGGCCAAATCTGGAGAATACGGTGGGTGGGGAAGCAATTCGTAGGCGAATTCATTCAATTTTGCCATCGTTTTCATCGACTTGATGAAACAACACTTTCTTTTTCTTCAAATGCGGCCGTTTTCTACGATTTCGTCCTTCAACCACTCCAACAACGCAATGTAATAGTCGCTGTTGATAGTTTGCCCCTTTTGGAGATAGTCGATGAAAATTATTCCATGTGTATCCCAAAATACGGATGCCATAACCTTGCCAGCCGACTGTCGAGTTTTTGGTCGTTTTGCACGAGGTTCGTCTCCTGCTCGCCACTCAGCTGACTGCCGACTTAACTCTGGTGTGAAGTGATAGAGCCAAGTTTGATCCATTGTCACATACCGATGCAAAAATTCGGCTTTATTTCGGTTGAACAGCTTTAAACACTCCTCTGAATCATCAACACGTTGTTGTTTTTGGTCGACTGTGAGCAAACGCGGCACCCACTTTGAACAGAGCTTTCGCATGACCAAATATTCGTGTATAAGATATTCAACACACTCTTTTGATGTCTTCAGAGCCTCAGCTATCTCGATCAACTTCACTTTACGGTCATTCGTAATCATTTTGTGGACTTTTTTTATGTTTTCATCTTAAACAGCCTCTTTTGGACGTCCACTGCGTGCATCATCTTCGGTGCTTGTATGACCACTTTTAATTTTTTCAATCTACTTGCGAATGGTTCGTTCGGCTGGTGCAGAGTCCGGGTAACACTTATCAAGCCATTTTTTGCATCGGCTGCATTTTTTCCCATCAAAAACAATGATAAATCAACACACGAAATTGCTTTGAATCCATTTTTTTTTTCACAATAACAAAAGTTGCTTCACTCACAACGCTATATCTCGAGAACTAATCGTCCGACAGCTGTCAAATTTATACATGTATCTTTTGAAGGTTTATACTAACTGAATAGTAGGGAGCCCTCTTAGAAACGGCACTGACTTTTCAGCCCATGTATTATATTTCCGAACAAATTCATTTGGAATTTTACAAGAATTATAGCAAATAATTAATAAGCATAAATAGATAATTATTATGTATGATGTAAAGCATCAACATACTGCCCGCCTTGAAAGGTCGAATGGGAAGAGGGATATTTCATCAACTCGGTAAAATAGTCAGGCAATGAATTGGTCTTCCTAGAATAGATGCTTTGACTTTTACATTTACATATGCCACATGTAGTGGCAATAAGCATATACTTTCGCGAATTGCACTTTCTTACTGAATGACCTTTCCCCAAGCATTTTATGCAAAGAACATCTCTCATAACCTCTAGGAAATGTTCAGAGACTGGCAACTGGTTAAAATCTGGACACTCAATTGTACAATGCGTACCCGACTGACATAATTCACACATGGCTTTGTTCTCAACTAACAAGGACGACTGGTTCCTATTCATGCCTGGAGAACACCAGCGGCTATTGTTATCACTTTTATTGGGTTCTACCTTACAAATCTTAGATTCTCTTGCTTCTACGGTTTGGTAACGATGATCCAACAGTCGCTAAAAATGTGACAGTGACGGCAGTTTGGAATGATCAACCACTTCATCCCACTTAGCTTTTGTTTATAAATCGGCTATATCGAACACAAATGAAATTTCAACAGATTTTCAAGTATCCTTATAATCACCTATACCAAGCATCTTCGCAAGATGAGTGTTGAAACTATCTTTCAAATTTCAAAGATTAAAAGAAGAACACTTTCAGATTTTTATAATTTGTAAAATTCCATTAATATGCTCCTTAACTTCTTAACTGCATTTAATGCTGAGTCGGAATTTCGCAATGAATCATCCTTATCTATAAAGCTATCAAACAATCGTATAAATTTCGGAAATTCTGAAAACTTCCCAGAAAAGTACAACAATTTAATTTTTTTCTAACCTGGATTGCTTTGACAAATGTTGCGAAGGTGCCAATGTAGCATTCAAATTATCACATATGCTAGCATTAGGTTTCTTTTCCGCCAGCAATGTTAAGATGTACGATTTGGTAACAACATACAGATCTTTAATTTCCGCTCTGCTGGTAGCATTTGCTTTCTCCTCTCCAACAACATTTATCTTCTCTTATGACTTCTGAACATTTAAATTCTGTTTCAAATAAGATTCCAGAGTGCCTAGCCTGCACTCTAATTCGCCTCCACGGAGGAAAAAGACGACGACACCAAAGAGAGGGTCTACGAGCTCTTAGACAAGACATACGAGCAGTGCCCCAACTATGACTTTAAAATTGTCTTAGGTGATTTTAATGCAAAGATAGTACTGTCGGAATGTACAGCCAACACGATACCACCTACGATAATGGACTTAGGCTGATCGCCTTGGCGGCGGGACGAAATAGTGTCATAGCTAGTAGACGCATCTCGATATTCAAAAAGGGACATGGATATACCCCGATTAATCAACGGTCAATGAGATTGACCACATTGCGATCTACGTTCCGAGGGGCCAACATTGACTCGGACCACTGCCTTGTTGCAGCCAAGGCATAGCTTTGGTTATCCCGAACACCGCCAAGATAAGTTAATACTGTGAGGAAGTTTGACCTCGGACGGCTAACATCACAAGGGATCACCAGATCTTTCTCCGATCGAGTCTCTCTCAATCTCCCGAGAGGATCTATGCAGCTAACATCAAACATTGAAGACCAGTCAAAATAATGTGCTTTGTTTCACTCGACCACCACAACGAAACCCCTGGTTCGCTGACGAATGCCGGCAAGCACATGCAGCGAAACAAGAGAAATACAAAGCGGCGCAGCAAAGAAGGACCACAGCTGCTCGTGAGCTCTACGCGCAGAAAAAAGAGACGAGAAAAGAAAGAGCACGAGAAGCGCGATCGAGGGAATAGAGATATGTTACAGCAGAAATGATGTTCAAAAGTTTTACAAAAATGTAAAAAAAACCTGCCAAGACTACAGAGCCCGAACCGAAACCTGCAAGGACAAACAAGGGAACATCATAGTAGGATCGCAGTCGACGCTGAGGACATGGAAGAACTACTTTTGCAGATTGTTAAACGGCGATGACAAATTAAATCGCGCTATCAGGCAAAATGAACCATTAAACTTGGACGATGAAGACCAACAATTCTATCTACCCGACCTGACGAAGTCCAACAAAGCCGCTAGAGCAGATGGCTTAACCGCCGAGCTATTCAAAGCGGCAAGCGATGTCTTGGTTAGGAACATGTACCAACTCATCTGTAAAATATAGTCGGAAGAAAGTATACCCGATAAGTGGAACCTCAGTATTGTTTCCCCAATCCTCAAGAAAGGAGACCCTCTGAACTGCGCCAACTACAGAGGTATTAGTCTTCTTAACATCGCTTACAAGATTTTATCTGCCGTATTGTGTAATCGCCTGAAACCTTTTGTCAACAACCTGATTGGACTTTATCACTGTGGCTTCTGGCCAGGAAAGTCCACAATAGGTCAAATAAACACCATCACCTTCCATCGATTTTAAGGCTCCCTATGAAAGTATTTATAGAGACGAGCTACACAGAGCAATGTCTAGTTTTGCCTGCCAAGCTTATCCATTTGTGTTGAATGACAATGGTGAAAGCATGCTGCTCCATCAAGGTCGGTAAAGAACTCGCCGAGATCTTCAATGTCGAAAAAGGGTTTAGACAAGGCGGATCGCTGTCATGTGACTTCTTCAACATCGTTATTGAAAGAATAGTATAAAAATCAAACGCTAGCACCAGAGGCACTATCTTTCAAAAGCTCGTCCATCTTCTCGCATACGCCGATGATATCGAAATAATCGGCAGAACGCAGCGGGATGTCACTGGCGTGTTCTTGAGAATTGAGACGGAGGCGGCAAAGATGTGTTAAGCAGTCAATGAGAGCAAGACAATGTGTATGCTGTCATCAGGAAAGGACACCCAACACCGACGTCTCGAATAGAATATAACTATAGACAGATATAACTTTGAGGTGGTTAAGGACTTTGTCTACTTACCGCTTTGAACTCAGGCAATGACACCAGTGCTGAGATTAAACGAAATATAACTCTTGCCAACCGCTGCTTTTTTGGACTAAGAAACCAACTGAGTAGCAAAGCCCTCTCTCGAACAACTAAAGTGACCTTTTATAAGACCTTAATCATCCCAGTCTCATGGACTCTAAGCGGATGAGGTTACTCTTGGTTGTTTTAAAAGGAAAACTCTTAGACAGTAAATGGAGAGGAAGATACAACGACGAACTCTACGGGCTGTACAGCGATATCAATCTAGCCATAATAGTAAAGATCCAACGACTGAAATGGCGCAGTAGTGGAAGACTGTGGCTTTACTTTTGAGCCCTGGTAGTCGCATACCTTATACACTTTTTGCACCAAGTCTCCACATTTTGTTAAGCGCTTAGCCAATAGAAACGTTCCCTTTTCTTTTCCAACATCTTCCAACATTTCCAGCATCAGTGTTTGAGTGGAGTTTTCCCTTGCGGTGTTGCACTTCAAATTCGTAGCCCTGCTCGATCCATCCCGCAACTTGGTCTTCAGGGTTCTTAAATTGAAGTAGCTATTCCAGAGCTGTGTAGTCTGTCCGCAGAATAAACTTTTGTCCATAGAGATACTTATGAAAATGCTTCATAGCCCCAATTAAAGCCAGAAGTTCGAGCCGAGTTACTCAGTAGTTCCTTTCAGGTCTGTGGCTACTGTAATGTGCTGCTATCTCTTGACCTTCATAAACGGGAGATCACAGTTCCGACCCTAATATTTCTAGCGTATGCGTCCACGATGAACATTTTCCCGGGTGTGGGGCAACCCAATATGGGGGCATTGCACAGCTGCCGCTTGAGTTCTTCAAATACACCAGACAAGTTTTCCACGTGAGTCTTTGCAAATTTTGTTCCATTAGTTACTGGAAGGTGGCCGAAGCATTACATAGTTCCAACGGCATCACTGTAAACTGCAAGAGACCGCTTCCTGCAGTAAAGGCAGTTTTCTCGCGATCCTTACGATTAATCTCTACCTGCCAGTAACAGCTCTTTAAGTCAAGAGTTGAAAAACATTTCTCTCCAGAAAGCGTATAAAAAGTGTCATCGATTCTCGGAAGTGGGTAACTATCCTTTTTAGTGACATCGTTGAGACGTCGGTAGTCTACACAAAACCTAGTCCTACCGTTTTTCTTCTTCACGAGGGCCATTGAAGATGCCCACGGACTCTGCGATTCTTCAATCAGTCCCTCAACTTTCATTTTTGACACCATTTCGGCAACTTCTATCTGGTTTGCTAATGGAAGGCGCCTTGCGGGTTGATGTCTTGGTCGGGCGTCTCTGGTGTGGTGTTGAACAAGTTGCGTACGTATTCTCTGTCTTGTATAACAGATATATCAGCGTACTCAACGATTACTTTTTCTGCCAGGATTCGCTGCTCTTAATCCAGATTACAGAGGCTGAGAATTTTAATTTCTTTTTTTTATTTTCATGCTCTGAACTGTTGCGACCGGTGTTGCTCGATTTGTTTCCCTTGTGGTCGATTTGACCCTGTTTCCTATTTCAGGGTTTGTGCCCCAAAGTGTACAACTAGTCAATTTTCTCTCATGAAGTTTGTACCAACAGAAAAACATTGGAAAAGGCTATTCCAGCCAGGTGGATTTTTATATGAAGTTCACAATATACCTTATATGCAACCAGAATTTCTGCACCAGATTCCTCCTGTTGTTACGATCCATTTTTCCTTTCCACTGACTACCTCTACTAGTCATCATTGCATCGTTTTGCTAGCGAGACTTAGATAATCGATTCCTGCTACCAACTTCTGCCCTGCGGAGATGGTACTTAAGCATTTCTCGACTGATGGCTTCGGGAAGATTGACCGACCTCCTGTTAGCCGTTTTTGGCAGTTTCTTCCTCTATTTGCTTGTTACCACAGTGAGAGCAGACTTATCGCACTGGTTCTTTACACTGCCTTTGAAGATATCCTTCTTTATTGCAATTCCAGCGGCGCATTCTTCGTTTAACCCGTGGAGTACCTCGTTCCTCCGCACATTCAACAGATGCTACCTCTCTGACGAAATGCGTTGCTATGGAACCTGATTACATCGCCATAGCGAAGGCAAGGTGCTTCAGCAATGATTCTTTTCCCGGCCATCCTGCTGACTGTAGCTTCAAATAAGCAATTCCCCTGAAGAATACGTCCTTTGCTATTTCGTCTATAATTTCCTGGCCTACGGTGTGGTATGACAAATGTGTCAGTCTATTCATGTCTGCTTGGAGCTGCTGCAGTGTTTCTCCTCGTTACTTCATTCGGCTTCGCAATTGAACTTTGTTAGCCTCCTGCACGTGGCTATCGCCAAATCGTTTCTCGATAACCTGTACTAAAACTACATTATTTTTATACTTTTCGATGTCAATTGCCTGCAAGAATTCTGCCGCATGACCGTTCAAAGACATTGTTAGGTCAAAGCACTTCTCCTCACCGTTCCAGTCGTTCATACAGGCAGATATTTGACTGCCATCAAATTAGGGAGGCTTCAACTTTTTCTAGACTTTTTGGACCACCTAAAGAACATTCTCGGAGTTCCTGGTTCAGTCAACTTTGCTGTGCATTTGTTCAAATTTTTTGTCAACATTCTTCTCTATTCTTTCAAACTTGTCATCGATTGCCTCGAAATTTTGCTGTAAGAGGTGTTCTTCCCCCAGTTCTTGTTCTAGACTATTATTTTGTTCGTCCAGCTTTTGTTCGTCCAGCTTTTGTTCGCCCAGCTTTTGGTCGCCCATCTTTTGTTCAAGGCTATTTTTTTCTTCTTCTAGATTTTTCTTTTTTTCATCGAGACTGTTTCTTCTGCTTGTCCAACAAAGGTTCGAGGCTATTCTTTTGTTTGTCTATTTTCTACAAGAGGAGTTGCGTCATCGTAGCCATGTCGTTGCCAGCACTCATTTGATCTTCCTCGTTAACGTGAAAGGAGTATGTTTTTGGATCATGTCCCTTGTTGTTCAAAGCGTCCTAAAGTCAAAGCACCAAGTCACTTTTTCCTTCCTTCTCTTGTTCAACTCTGATTTGAGTTGGACGAGGGTCAACTACAATAGTTTTCAACCCATTTTTTCCAATAATTGCAACACTTTTTTGTTTTTGTTTCTTTACACAATAAGTCTTATCCCACTTCTAAAACCAAAGTTAAATGTTTATGTGGGTACAAATAATAGAACTTACTTCTTTCAATACAAACGCTTTATTAACAACAATTACAATTCTCAATTTAATCGCTTATCTCAACCCATTTAGTTGGCTTTATCTTTTACTTAAACCACTTAATCACTCTCGTAATTCACACCGCAAATTCAACTGATGAGCTGAGCTTGCATAACTTGGGGATTTAAACTCCAATGACGTATTTGGAGAATAATCTGTGTTGACCAGAGTTCCAAACATTTTACTAGAAAATTTGATTCGACTCTCCACTCACCAATGGTTGATGCTTCTGCTATCGAACTTTTCTACTATGAAAACGTAGATGGCGTTGCACACAATCAAAAGGATGTCAGTTTGTTAAATATAGGGTTTTCCAATAGAGACTTGACAACTTTGAATTTAATTTGTGAACGCACTCTTTCACTAATCATCAAATAGTTACTGTCAATTTATTCAGTAAACTCAACATTTTCATCACGGTAAAGTACACTAACAAACAACGTCTGCAAATTATAAAATTTTCTACTGATATTCGGAGTCGGTGATTGAAACTTTAAGAGCGTTAACTCCAATTTTCGGTCGAAATTCTCGCCCTTTAGTGCAAAACTTTGAGCCTACATATTCGTTGTGTGATGTTGCGTGTCAGTGAGACAACGGGTTGGTCCAAGTGTCGAAAATATCGCTGCCACGGCGTTCTCAAGAATTGGGCATCGCTCAGACCACATTATGGCGTATTTTGCGTAAGGATCTTGGTTTACACCCATACAAGATTAAGCTGACTCAAAAATTGAAGCCGATGGACCATTTGAAGCGACGTACGTTCTCTGATTGGGCTCTGGAGAAGATGCGCCAAGATGATGAATTTCATCGCAAAATCTCTGGGTTCGTCAATAAGCAAAATATACGTTATTGGTCGGGTGAAAACCCACATGTGCTTCATGAATCACCACTTCATCCACAAAAAATAACTGTTTTCGTCGACAATAACGATCGTCACGTTACTGTCAATGGTCAGCGTTATCGCGCCATGATCACCGATTATATTTGTCCCGAATTGGAAGATATGGACTTGGACGACATGTAGTTTCAACAGGATAGTACCACAAGCCACACAGCACACGCTACAATCGACTTGTTGAAGAGTAAGTATGGTAAGCATGTTATCTCAAGACATGAGCCAGTCGATTAGCCGCCTCGTTCGTGCGATTTAACGCCGCTTGACTATTTTCTGTGGGGCTACGTTAAGTCATTGGCTTATTCCAACACGCCGACGACGTTGGAAGAGCTCAGAGCCAACATTGAACGCGAAATAGCGGTCCTTTCGGCCCAAATGTGTGGCCGAGTCGTTGAAAATTGGGTCCAAAGAATCGACCGCTACAAACGTGCCCGCGGTGGTCATGTGAACGAAGTCGAGTTCCATTCATAAATGCTTTAATTGTACTTCAAGCCAATAATAAAGTTTTTGAAATATCTCAAATGGTTTGCCTTTTATTTAAAAAAAAAGTTGTCAAGTCGTTATTAGAAAACTCTATATATGTACATAGTATTCTCCATGACTGTCATGTTTCCAACGATGACTCTCTTGTTGATAATTGCACGTTGGAAACCAGCGATGGGGCAGCATTTCACGAAATTGGGTCAATTCACGTCGTGTTGTTCGGTTTTTTGTTTTTTTGTTTTCCCTTTTTTTTTTAGTTTTTTGTGTTAAATAATAAAAGGTAAATGTTTAATTTATTTATTAAATTATCTTTTTTGTTTCCTCTCCCGTTTTTCCGAAAATTCAATTTCGTTTAGAATTGTGTACACCACCGTGATTACACAATCGACTATTCGTGTGTTTGTGTGTATATACGAGTAATAACATTGTAATATATTATTGTCAAACCAATCGTATGAGTTACTTGGTTGATCGCTACACTTGTCGTTTGTTGATCAAACATCAAATGTGCTATCAACGATCAAACTTATGTTCATCCTACGACTCTCTTGAATATCAATTTCTGAGAAGATGATATTGGAGAATAAGTTTAGACCATTTATTTATAATTGGTATCTGTAATGGTTGAGTTTTCTAGTCAATTCTCCATAGATCTCTGAAAAAAAAAAACATTATAATAAAACTGGCGCACCCGGTAAACCTTTTTGTTCGGAAATAAGTTTAATTTATAGAACTTGAAGTAAAGATACTCCAGCGCCATAACGGTACAAAGTGAAAAAAACCGCTTGCAAACCACTTGTAAACCGCATTACACGTAAAGCAAAAAAAGTAATGCACATAGACGTTGTGTACATACATCAAGAAAAACGTGCTTCTCAAATCAAATTTGTATGTACTCAACTTAGAAAAAGCATCTCACCGCTAACGGAATATCATTCAGAAAAGATATTCGGAAGATGTTACAACAAGGCAGAAACCAAGAACAACAAAAGCAAAAAAAAATTCAACCTTCGATTTTCTACTGGACGAGTAAAGCAGAAAAAAACTTCTAACGTGAGTACCAAATGGATGTCCTTAATTTTAGATTAATTATAGAATTAATTAATAAGATTCCTGAATTTAGTGGCGATAATAACTGTATTGTAGATTTTTTGGACAGGTTAGACCCGTTGGCAAACAGTTTAGAATCTTTTGACAGTAATACTAAAAAAATACTCACAGGAAACGTTAAAAATAAAATTGTAGGCAAGGCTTGAATTGAGCTTCAGAAGCATGGCAGACTAATATCCTGGTCTGAAATAAGATAGGTATAAAAAATAATTTTTGGGTAAAGACTTTCTGTTAATAAGTTATTAACATAGATCAAATTCCAACAGCTAGTGTTTCAACAACTATTGAGTATTACTATGATAATATTATCGGGTTCTTGAGTAGAATTAACAATGTGTACCTATTGAAAAATTTTAAAAACCAACAAGAAATGATTAATTCCATCAATAGGATCACATTGGAATCATTTAAGAACAACCTTCCAGAACCCACTAAAACAATAGTATTGAGCCGTAACCCGAATACTTTAAATGGGGCCTGCAAATAAATAATTATTCAGGTCACCAATATAATCGAGAACGTAGGAGCGAAAGTAATTACTATCGTCAACGTAATAATAAAAGGTGATTTATTGTAAGGTTGGATTTATAATGTAAAATAAAACATATAAATTTGAAACTGAACTTAAAAATTTTAATATTTGTTAAAAGAACACTTCATGGCATCTACTTTTCGAAAATGATATCATGTAAGTCATGTAAGTACAACTACATCTGTGGTGGTCTATTTGGATGGTCCAATTTTGGACGACTCGTTCGAGCAAAGCGACAGGTATCACGCGGATAACACGAGTAATGTTGGCTTCCAAAGCGTCAATCGTAGCTGGCTTATTCCTGAAGACCTGAGACTTTACATATCCCCAGAGCAAATAATCCAAAGGTGTGATATCGCACGATCTAGGCGACCAATTTACCGTAGCAAAACGTGAATTTAAGTGCTCACTAAAATGATTTCTCAACAAGTCCTTTGTCTCACGCGACGATTGCATTCGTCACGGTCTTCGCGTACACTCTCAGCTACAGCTGCTATAATGTCTACACTACGGGTTGGATGTGGTCTAACCGGTCGAGTATCATCCACTAATGTAAACTGGGACTCAAATTTGCGAATGGTATTGGCAATAGTGGTTTCAGTAGGGCGACTATGCGCACCGTAAGTTCCTCGAATAGCACGAAAAATATTTCGTAATACAACTGAACAATTTTGAGACGCTGTTGTAGTGTAGGTCCTTCCACGATAACTTACCAAACGATACTGAACAAAAAATAATAAAGCCTTTTGAAAGGAGTCAGGCGTGATCTGTAAAAAAAAAGCCTATTAAAAATCAAACCTCACGATGAAAAACCCCTTAGTTCTAACATCATTCAACACCACCAAAATTTTTAAAGGGATCAACAAAATAATTACCTTATAATTATCAAAATCCACATAAGACCTTTAAGATTCATTATAGACTGTGGGGCTGAGTACAGTATCATAAATGGAAAATTATGCAATCCAAAGTGGAAAGTGCTTTTTAAAAATAATACCCTTAAGGTTTTCGGTCGTTATATAAATTCAAATATAAAATACAGCATACCCCCATTAAAAGAATTTAACAAGCAAAATAAATTTGCAATTTTTTTGGAATACCAATTCCATGAATATTATGTCGATTTGATCAGGAATAACATACGTCGTAATGCTATCATTTATTATAAAAATAGATTCCTTATAACAGATAACGCAAGAATTCAATTGTTCCTTAATAAAGAAGAAGAAGACTTTATGACAAATTGTTATTCCAATGAGTTTTTAAACGTTTTCAGTGTCGAATTTTCAATACACAAATTTCCGATAAGGTATTTTTAGCCAATAAAAAAAAAGCGATGTTTCTAAGCTTAAGTCGTTGCTCCTTCCTTATAAGTAAATCTAACTAACAACCTAACTTTCACAAATAGGATAAGGCATCAAATTAAAACCAAAAATGGAATACTAGTTTTTAGTAAGCTATATCGATATCCCGAAATTTATTCACAAGATGAAGACAAACAGATAGAAGAGTTATTGCATCAAAAGATATTTGTGCCAAGAAACAGCCCCTACAATTCACCAATTTGTGTAGTCCACAAAAAAGCTGTTAAAAATGGGTAACAACAATGGCGAATTGTAGTGGACTATAGGAAATCGAACGATCAGACGATTGACGATCGGTTTTCTACGCCAAATATATTTATTTGAATTATTTGATCTGGTTAAGGGATTCTACCAAATCGAAGTCAATCCACCCGATAGAGAAAAAACTGCCTTTTCCAGTAAGAGTGGACATTATGAATTTCTGAGAATGCCGTTCGGACTGAAGAATGCCCCAACGACCTTCCAAAGATTAATGAATGACATTTTGAAAGACTTTATTAATGTAATCTGTGTCGTCTATATAGTCGACATCCTTGTGTTTGCTTAGAAAATTTTTTTAAAAGTTAAAGGATTCTAATTTGAAAATACAAATTAGCAAATGAAATTAACAAATGGTGATTTTTCCACAACCTATCAAAGGCATGTTATAGATAATAATGAAATAAAGCCAGATGAAGACAAATTTAAAACAATAACTTCGATGGAGCTCCCAAGTACATTAAAGGTATCAAGAAATTTATAAAGAACGAGCACAATAGCAACAATCATAGAAGGATAAGCGAAATGTTTTCTGAATTAACTAAGGTATATTTTTATCCACGGCTACACGTAGAAATACAAAAATTTGTCAATAATTGTGATATTTGCAATTCAGCCAAACATGATAGGAAACCAATGAAAATCCCTATGGAAATATCAAAAGTTCCCAAGTTTTTTAATGATATTGTTCACATCGATATTTGGTTTCCCGAGAGAAACAAAATGCTTATGACCACAATAGATACGTTTTTGAAATATGCAACAATTTATAGTCTGTCCGATTGAAACAAGACAATTAAAAAATTAAACTAGTGCAATTAAACAAAGAATCCAATTCCTATTAAAACCAAACAAAATTGTCTCTGATGGAGAAACTTACATCCAGCAATCTGCGGTTGAGCAATCTCAAGGAGAATGCCATTGTGCTCCACAAAACTACTGCTTTCCTAAAAACCGGCAATGCCGATGTCGAACATTTGCATCGAACACTGAACATCTGCAAATGAGAAATGCGGCCAAATTTGATTCGGAATTAAAAAAAACTTTTTTAAAATAATCAATTTTTATAACACCATTCATTCCACTACCAAACTAAAACCAATTGATTTTATCTTAACTTAAGCAAAGATGTTATAAATACAATGGCAAAACAATTTAGAGCGAAAAAAGAAAACTGAGCCGATAGATAAAACAAGAGAAATAGGAATCGCTGTACCAATTAGAATCTATGTTTGTACTGACTTAGTTCAAAGAACGTTAACGACGGTTAACCAAACAAAATACAAACGTTTGTTCAAATATTGTGCAGAGGAAAACAATGTTACATTACAAAAAGCAAGTCAAACGCAGATACAAATACAAAGGTACATAATTTATTCTACTCGCATATACTATATACTACATACCATACATAAAATATACCAAACACACAATAGTTTCCATATTATATTGTCCTTTGTTACAACCAACAATTCTCACTTTCAATATTTATTTCCATTTCTATGTTTGTTTATAGTTTTAGTTCTACCGATTAATATATTTGCCGTTATTTTTGTTTCGTAAAGTACGGTACACACTACCGATCATGGCAGTCAAAAATTCAGCAGTTTTGAATGAATGCTCATAGCGGTCAAATTATCATTCATGTTTGAAGCGCAAACCGTCATTCGAATTTTGAAATTCAACCAAATAACATGGAAAATAAGAAAATTGGCTGCGCACTATTATTTATTAGACTAGCTGAAAATAAAGCGGTCGGTTGCCACTAGAAAACAATGTGGATACTCTTGTGAATATTTTAAAAGAAATTAGTGACTCTGAGCCAATGGACTTCGAGAAATATTTTAGAATGTCAAGTGAAAATTATAGTTATTTGTTTGAGCTCGTGACACCACTCATAAAAAAGAAGGATAGAAGAATGAGAGAAGCCATAGGTGTGCACGAGCGATTAGCAGTAACATTGCCTGATGTCCAATGTAACAATTTCCAAATTACATTGAAAAAGGGCTTCGCTTATGAGCCTCGTTGCAATTTTGCTTTGTGTTGGTTCCATTTTTTACAGATTTGCTGACCAAGCTATACCCAAATGTTTAAAGCAATTGCTTTCTTTTTGTAAATAGAACATTGCTTTATCCATCACATATTTTCGTTTATTTGTTTTTTTTTTTTTTTAATATTGGATTGCTGTTGAAATGAGAATTGAGAATTATATCAAATCATTTTTATAATAAAAAACATTGTCTTCATCTGACAATGTTGGTATGCTTCCATTTGGCTTTTCATTGTTTTCCAGGAATTCGCACAAATCAAACTACCATATTTTAGGTTGGTAAATATTGTCAACACCGGCACCAGACGACTGCGATTGCTTCACTTTTTTCAATTCTCGTCCGTAGCACGATCGAATTGTATATTTTTTTTTTACATCTTCAAAAAACACTTTTTTGGATTTTTTTTTTTTTTTTTTTTTTTTTTTTTTTTTTTTTTTTTTTTTCTATATATACTCAGCAGATCTTCAAAAGATTTATTTTTTATGTCGCGCAACATGTACTCTGGGCATGTTACGTCACAGAGGCAACGTTGCATTGCCTTGAGGAAATTTGTTTCTGCGTCCATGATACCGCTGCAAAAATTCCACTTGACTGACGCTTTTATATACATACACACTAGCAGTCAAAAGAGAATATGGCCGCTGACTGTCACTCAACAACGAAAATTTTTGTGGTTGACTGTTGACTGATAAAAAACCGCTCTTTTTACACACACACACGTAAACAAAAGAAATTTCAGCAAAACTGTCAGACATGAACGCTAGTGTGTACCGTAATTAATTAGCAAACCTGATATTTGAAATATATCTATTACTGCTGTAATATCCGTAAGCCGAACTGACAGGAAGCTTCGTTTGATTTCATGCGCCGCGTTCAGGCATATAAGTACCAAAGACCGCCTTATAACAAAAAACAACAAATGCAATTAAAATAATATAATAATATTATTATGTGGTATACCATAGTGTTGAAATTTGCATTGACTGAAAACGATGCTTATGGATATTAATGACTTTGGACATTCATATATATATACATATACGAGTAAATAAATATATCGTGTTTAGCTTTTGCTTTAGCGAAAGTAATATCCGAGTGCATGTGCTTAAATAAAAAAAAAAAAAAAACAGAAAAAATGGAATGGGAAAATGCAAAAGGCAAATAAAAAATCTTTAAAATTATTTTCCCAAGAAATTCGGTACAATTTGAGGAGCCACTTTCTACGACAACTGTTCTTCGCGTACGCATTTCAATTTGCTGTAAGTTTTTATTTACATATTATATTGCAATAAATGGAATTTATATTTTAAAGATACGTCCGCCGGGGACGTCACTCTACCGACGAGTGTGTCGTAAAGGCAGTTCCTCGGAATGACGGCTGTTTTGTGATTAACGATCTAAGTTACAATTTGAGTTTTTGTATTTTTTTTTTTTTTTTCATTAAAACAAATAAATATTACTAACTAAACAAATAAAAAAATGGATAGTATTGCTTTATTTTTGGATTCTTCCGATGAAGATCAAGAGCTATCTTCAGAAAGACAGGCACGGTCGTGTCTAAGAGGGACCACAAAAGACATAATGGAAACAACAGATGCAACGTATGTGTAAATATGTGTTTTCTAAATTTGTATCTTATTTAATTTTAAAACACTTTACCTTACAGATTTGTTTAAAATTTCAGTCTGAATAAAGCGGCTTTCTAGTATGTGTTGGAGCAACTGGATTTTACACCGAACTCAAAGTCTTTTTCACTTTCTGAAAAACCAAATTAGCCACATGCTTACAATTTTTTGGTGAAGGAAATTACTAGCATGGTGTTGAAGAGGACTTTAATATTTGCCTAGCTCAATCAACATTTTCAGAAGTGTTGGAGCAAGTAAGCATGCAAGAATACTTTGGAGAGAAAATTATGTCCCAAATGGATCACACTTAAAATGACCAATGAAGAAAAAACGGAAGCGAAAAGATACTTCTATAAAAAGTTTCAAATTCCAGGAGTAGTAATGTGTGTATTGTGTATATTGCAATTAAGACCCTATCCGAGAATCCACATCTGTATTATAATAGGAAGGGCTTTTATAATCTTAATAGGATAATATGACAATTTCAATTGTGCTTATAAAGTATGTAGCAGTACACTTTTTCCCATTATTTTTGATTTTCAGATTTGTGACAATGAGCAATGGATTAGATGTGTGGATGCAAAATATCCATGCTCTAACCATGATGCATTTATATGGAACAGCAGCGACGTCGGCATATATTTTTGTGGCATGTATCAGAGCGGTGATAGAAATACCAGACTTCTAGGTTAGTGTCTTTCTTCGTAAAGACTTTAACATGTTGTCACTGATAGTAATTAATTTTTGCAGCGGATGCAGGATATCCTCTTCTTGCTTTGTTATTAGTGCCATATCGATCTGTACAACCAAGTTCTTTTGAGAGCAAATTTAACTAGCAAATATAGTAGAGGACGAAATATAATAGAAAGAACAATTGAAGTCTTTAAAAACCAATTCCACTATTTAATGGGACAAGAGTATTGCACTACACACCCAAAAAAGCAGTGTAAATTATTAATGTTTGCTTTGCTTTGCATAAAGTTTGCATGCATTTCAAATGATTTTGGGAAGAAGATAAGGAATGAAATAATGAGATCCCTTGAATTTGCCATGAATTTTTGTTGCAATTTGCACAAGGTAAACAATTCAATCTACTGTAAGTTTTTATTTACATGTACTACATATTTATTTATTGCAAGAGTTGTAATTTATATTTTCAAGATTTATGTTAAATTAGTTTAAGATTTCTTAATAATTTTTATTATTATATTTAAAATGTTTTGACTTCAAATCATTTTAAAAATTAATAACTGTTAGTAGGCTGTGTTGTGTTGTGTTGTGCTTGCAGTGGATAACGTTGATATTGTTACTGAAAGTTCGAATATCGACCCGAATCTGATTCTCCGATTCCCGTCGGCATTTTGGAATTTCGAAACTTCGCAACGTTGTCCCTGATAAATGATTTTGTGTGAACTGTATGTAGGTGTTGTGCTCTGTAAGGAAATCTGAGATAAAGAATTTGTCATTATTTGAATTTTATTGGAAAAACAGTCATAATTAAAAAAGTTGAAATGCCTTTAATTTTTTATGTGGATTTATGTAAGGTATGTTTTTTGTATATTTTGTGTTGTGTCATTTAAATGTCTTATTTTTCGTTTGCGATATATGAATGGCAAATAGAAAACTTTTCCCAAGTGATCGTTTAAGTTCTCCGGTTTCGGTTTTTAACGTAGCCATTCGAGCAAGTTCTTCTTTTCCGATCTGTGTGTCGTTGATCCGTCCGAGTCGCCATTGCAATGGCGGAAGTCTCTCATCGTTGATGAGAACCAAGTCTCCGTCTCTTGATCCCGGTTTCCGTCTTGTCCACTTCAGACGCTGTTTCCTCCTGTACATATATCCCTCGCTCTCCTTTCGCACGAATTAGTTGGTCACCGATTGAACTTACTTCCATGGCTTAAGGTGACTTACCTTCTAAGCGACAGTGTCTCCTTGAGGATTTTCGGATATCGTTTCGCCGATTGCATCTAGCTTTAGATGCAAAAGAGACTTCTGTCTCTTTTTCTAGCTTGTGCCCAATAGTTTCGTATAAATCGTTTGCAGTACGCAAAACTGCGGGGAAGCTTCGTAGCTTCGTAGACTTACTTATTTAATACCGTATGGTGAGGAATAAGGAAATGGTGTGTTGTATCCAGTGCAGTATTATTTTCGTCAACTTCTGCCATTTGATGAAGCTCCTTGCATACCTTTAAACACTGGGAATACTCTTTGTGCTGTGTGGCGTTTTCCTAAAATCTTCTTTTCAGTTGATGATACTTGACTTTGAGTGGTGACTTTGAGGCACCAAACCCAGGCTTACATCCAGATGCTCATATCGAGCATCAGCCAATCTTCTTGTTGTGTTGATATTATGCTTTTTACAGGTTTTTTCTTCCACAGTTTCCTTAGTGTTGAAAGGGAACTCCCGTTTTCAGGACCTCCACAGCTTATTGTCGTTATCATGAACCTGTAAGAAATTATGGACCGGTTCTTTATTTTTAGAAATTTTCTTCCCAAAGAAAAGCCAACCTAACTCTGATTCCTGTGCAATTGGTGATCTTTCTCCATCACCGCTTATAATGGATCCTAAAATAAATTAAGAGTTAACGTCGGCTCCCAGGAAAATATCAACAGTCGCATGTTTATCGAATTGTGGATCAGCTAGCCTTAAACCCTGGATTTGTTATCATTTTTGAAGTGCTAAAGGCTTGGGTGGCAAGAATAGTCAGGAATTTGAAAACATAGGTTGGGGTGTTTGTCTTAAAAGGTGTTACCAGCGACTTAAAGGTAAGATTTATATACCGTTTACAAGAACCACTGCTAATTATTTCCAATCCAGATAAAAATTGTACAGCTGACTCAGAAATAAGAGTTGCTTCAGATCCAGAATCGACTAACGCCCTAAAATGAAGAAAGTTTCCACTTGAAGACCTGACTCAAACCACTGCTGTTGCCAAAAGAACACTTGGCTAATGAACTTCAGAGAGAGACAACCTTAGGTGGGTTGATTTTTGACGTTATGTGAAATGTTTGTGTACCTGTAGTTGTATTTGTATAATCCGTTGTAGATTTGGAGCTGATATTATTAAAATAAAGCACATTGGTTTGTTTTGTGACTGTATGCCAAACAGTTTCGACAAACCACGATTCTGTCAACTGTCTAAGATCGTTCGCAGATCTCCATGTCACTGAACTTTTGGCAAATTCGATTGGGGTGTTGACCTTCACCACATACCTGACATGCAAACTGCTTCTTGCCAACACCGTTTTCTTCTCAACTGCAACTGCGTCGTGTGAATAAAACCGCTGCCCTTTATGCCACCCGTTCCAGCTACTGCTTCCAAGTTTCGAAAACGTGTTTACACTGTGTAAACTGTGTTCATGTGGGCAACTCCTTCGAACTACTTAGCTTTTCCTCCCACAAACGCTGAGTAAAACCAGGTAATTTTTTTATTAATATATAAATCAACATGTGGGCCCAAGAACTAACCGCTAATAGAGACTTTATACTACTTGCAGTCTCCTTTGTCATAACTGCCAGAATACAACCCTAAATGCTACCACAAACGAGCAGCTTCACCTGTAAGAGAGGATTTTCAATAGGGAAGTTTTGGAATTTCCCACAGCTTTCTATTTGTGTGGACTAAAGACAAAAATACGTCATGGAAAGCCCGTTATTTTGTGTAAGAGCGTCGGAATTCGAATTTGGGGTAACGAAAGCTCATTCCAAGAAGTACCTGTGGATTCACTTTCCACAATCTTCTTCTTCGATGCTGACTTGGCATTGTCGATAGCATCAACTAATTCACCACTTTAAGTGCAATAAGTTTCTTGTAACCTATCAAATACGTCATCATTATCTTCTTCTTTTCGTCGAATCTTCGATTAAAAACTAAGCGCATTCTTGAAGTTCCCTTCTACATAGTATAGAAGACGACCTGAAATATAGCTGACTGTACGACGTGATGCTCCAGTCTTTTTGAAGTTAACGCAACTTACGACCTTTGGTCAGCTTTGTCCAGCTAGTGACAGTTGAGGTTAAGGTTGAAAAATAAATTTTTACACGGCGCGGAAAATGCGATTTATGCACAGCCAACGAAAGTTTTCAAAAGCAGTAAGACTCGTAAGCACTCGTACGTACTTATCTTTTTATATTTATATATATATATATATATATTCTTTGTGCACTTTGCACTTTTATTGTTAAAAATATATGTACCAAACGGTTTCATTTATTTTATATATATTTTTTTTTATATATATTTTATATGTATGTATTGTAAAAGTATGTTTGTGCACTTGCACTTTTCACTTGCTGTTTGCAGATTTGAATTTTTATTATTTTTGACGAATTATTATTATTATTATTACTATTTTTTTTTTTTTTTTTTTTTTTTTTTTTTTTTATTAAGAATACTATTCGGCTCATAAGGACGAAATTTTGGGGTGTGTAGGGTTTAAATTTTGTGTTGACACGTGTAACAGCAAAGAAGGAGTTAATTTATTCTGTCGGAAATAACATCCATTTTTAGCTTAAAAATGTCATATGGTATACTACATTTGTATTACACTCATAATTTTACGTTACGTTTATTTGTTTATATTAGAATTAAGTTGTTAAATTGAAATTAGTTTTATTAGCGTAGTTACAATAAAGTAATTACCTATTCAAAAAAAATATATATATATATATTTCATCCGAACATGAAAAACATGCTTTGTCATTTTTGTTCAGTATCGTTTGGCAAGTTATCATAAAAAGACTCACACTACAAGTTCATCTTACCTTTTTCCAATCATTCACTTCCTTCCTAAACTATTAAGATTATATTAGAGAGAATTCCAAAATTATATTGTGTGCTCTTGTGGTCGTTTGTGGTCCCGAAACTCCTTTATAGCAATAATTAGTAGTCGAAATTAGTCTCAGCTTGTTGTCTTTTTTCTAAAAATCTGTTTACAATAAGTTATTTGTTACAGCATGTTAATTTAATTTACTTACATTTTGGATGAAAGTGGCACTGTTTACTAATAAAAAAAAATAACAAAAATAAAAATAATCCGGAAAGCTTTAGCTGCAGATGAAAAATGAATAATTATTTATGGGTGCATTTCATCGAAACGTTTCCCACGATACAGTGAAACTCATTCACATTATCCACAAGATAATGATTCACTTCAGCGGATTCAATGATACCGACTTTCAAATTACAGTGAATTTCCCCCCCCCCCCCACCCCCGGCGGATTTTACGATAAGGGTGATTGTCTGAAAAAAACGTGTTTTGTGATTATCTAAAAAAAAAAAAAAAAAGCTTCATATAATTTGTCTAAAATTATTGCAATTGAACCTCGTCAAACTCAAATCCGAATTGAGCAAGATTAACCTCAGCGCAAGTGGAGCAAAAAGTATCTTGATGCTCTGTCTTCAGGAAGCTTTGAACAACGAGGGATATGATCCATATACATCTCATTTGACGTTGACGAGCAAGATCAAATGAGTACTGGCAAAGACATGGCTGCAATAATGCAACTTCTCTTGTCGAAAGCAGACGAATAGAAGAACTATGTGAATGGGTTGTGTTCGATGTAAACTATGCTTCAGAAGTTAGACATTGACGGTGACGTTAACTGCTGGAACACAATAAGGTCGCAGTCGCTGCTGCGGTCGTATGTCAAAATGTAAAGATGTCTCGGTCGCTGTCGCGGTCGGTATCTATGTCGTAAAAGTTGTCTAACTTTTTACTCGGTCGTACGACGTTTTGACAGCTGTGTAGAAAAAAAAAATAAAACATAAGGAAATTTTCAGATCAGTCGTTTGACGGTTTGTTGTGATTTGTAGTTTAATTTATGTTTTGTTATACTGTTTTGTGCAATTTACATTTCTTATTAAAACAGATAAAAAGGAGGTACATTTAATTGAGCTAGATAAAGAGAGGGAGTTTCTGTGGAATCTTTGCCATCCTCAATATAAAAATATTAAAAAAGGCACAGGAGTTGTAAAAAATATCGCAGATTCTCGGAGCTCCGATCGTTTCGGATTGTAAAGAATACGTAATTCTTTATCAAATGGCAAAAGTTGGAGTTGAAAACAACCAGGTTCTCAAGACAACTTTCTACTATTTCGTATCCCACCATGCAGTTTTTAAAGAGTACAGCTCCACCACTAAGCGACGAGTTGTCTTTGTTGCTGCTGCAAAGACCTTGGACATCTTGACATCTTCACAGTAAACCAAAAGTTAAAATAATATTATGAACATACTCTTAAGATGGAGAATTTACTAATTTACGAAATTTGAAGTGGAAGCAATTTATCGGTAGATATGTGTAGCGCATCAAGTCTCAGCTCATCAGCTCATCAGCTCATCTACTGGCGTTTTACTCATGAAGAGCCAATCAAGATCTATCGGTACAACATCACCACCCTATCTCGTCATTCGGACTATCAATAAATTGGTTGCTGATGAAGAGCACGGATATCTTCTTCGAGCAAGAATAATTAAGCAAAATATGTATGTGATGGCCTTATAAATGGGACTGGTTCTATAGAACAAGCCTTGCGTAAAAAACAAAAAAATACAAGGTTTTCTTTCCTCAGCAGGGTTAGTTTTAAGAAAATGGACGAGCAATTTCGATTAAATCACATACCAGCAGATCAGCATGAAGTCGATATTTTTCTTCTCTTGGGCTTAGCCGAACACATACAGGCTTAAGGTGTTAAATGGTTTCCTCTAGAAGGCTCATTCTCATTTCAAAATATTTTCTGTGACACATCAGAGGTGACGAAAAGGTCCATTTTCTTAATAACTACCAACTGGTCCATTCTTGTATGACCCTTTAGGATGGATTTCACCCTGTGTCATAAAGGCCAACATAATAATGCAACATGTCTCGAAAATTAGACTGGGACAAATAAATTACTCCAGAGCTGCAGAAAGATTGGTCTATTTTATGCAGAGAGCTTTCGTTATTTAAAGGGATACGAGTTCATATATGGATTTACACACACAACACACACCAGTAAATAGAAAAATACGGATTTAGTGACGCGTCTCAGCGAGCATACGGGCAGCTGCAAGGTTGCACCTCTGAAAACGAAGAGTCTGCCGCGTCTTGAGTTGTGCGGAGCAGTAATCCTGGCCACTCTCTTGGATTACACCTCTACTGCTCTTGGTTTCAGTAAGGTCCTTAGGTATGTCTGGATGGATTCTACCATCATTTTAGCATGGATTGCTGCGCCTCCATCCAAATAAACCACATTTGTCAGCAACCGGGTAAGAGAAATACAGAGGCTGACAAAAGATGAGATCTGTGCCTGCATCCCGTACAATGAAAAACTTCTGACGATATCGTTTCGACGATAGTTTTGCTTCACGTAACATTGAAAATCACTATCGTCTAAACGATATCGTTTTAACGATTAAACTTTTGCTTAACGTAACCCCAACAACTGTCAAACACTATTGTCAAGACGACATTGTTGCACGATAGGTAAAGAGATATCGTTCTACAATTTGTTTTTCTAATAAAGTGTAAAACTTTTACAAGTTAAGAAAAAAAAGATATTAACAATACAAAAAATGTTTCGACACAGTGTTTTGTTTTGTTATTGAAAGCGAAAATGAAAACCAAGAAAAAATTGAAACTATGAAAATGAGAACTATGAGATGCGTCGAATCCATTATCACTTCCAACAAAAAAGTAGGCATTATGAATAAAAGATATAATTGATTTATACATATGTTATTCTATAAATTTGTAATCATTTCAGTTTCATCCATCTGTCAAAAAAGATGTTTGGATTAGTATGAGACACGTTGAATTTAGATAATGGTTGTCGATCCACTCATATACCACCAATATTAAGACTTGATGCTACTCTGGAAGTACTTAGTGAAGGTTGTTACCAGTGGCTAACGGGGAATGATTTTGGTATTTCTGTCGCCTAAAGCACTCTTTCATCCATAATATCACAGACCACAGCTGGAAGAAAAGATATGCCCATTATGGGAAGAAACAAAACAATAGTTTTATAGAAAATTTGTTATACCTGGAGATAATATAAAATATGTCAATTACAGTAACTAAAATTCTGTTGTTCTGTTGAATCTCAGTCGTAGGATGCATAAACGGTACACACTTGTACTAACAAATGCCACGAGTAAATGAAGAGGCTTACTTAAGGGAAAGCATAGCATAAATGTGATGCTTGTAAGTATTACAGGATTATCAATACTGTTATACTGAACAAATAACAGACCACAAAATGAGAATAACGGCAATAAATCCTAAATATGCTGAATCTGCTCACGATTCTCTAGTTTGGAAGTATTCAAATTAAAGAGCATTTTTTGAAAGGAATTATAATTGCAGAGACAACACCTAATGGTTTTTGGGTAATTATTCTAAGAGTGATCCTATCCTGCTTGAGAAATTAAAATCAATTATTTTTTTAGGAGACAGTGGATGTCCATTGGAGCTTTAGTTACTTACACCATATTGCACTTCGAGTGACCTACAAAAAACCCATTTTAATGAACTCCATACAAAGGCAAGTCATTTAATTGAAAGATGTTTTGGTATCTAAAGAGGTACATATGTAAACAGCTCTTATCTTATCAGGTCGATGGAGAATCCTAATGGAAGAAAGGAAGAGCAGGTATGATCCGAGTAAAATTGCTGTTTTTGCTAATGTCATACCCATGCCATAGGAAACTCAAATTAAACTTTCAACATATCCAATAGCCGCATAAAACAGCATACCGAGAAAATAAGAGGCGACGTACAAAAATTGCTGTTAGTTTAAAGTTTTTAATAAAAAAAAGTACTATTATCTAGCAAAACAAAAAAAATTACATTTCATTTAAGGTAGTATTTTTACATCAGTTATTGAAAATTCAATAACAATTAAAGTATTGGACTTCAGTTGATATTTTGTTGCACACTGTGTTGCAGTTGCGGTAATCTCATTTCTTCTTTTTAGCATTTGTAGGATATGTCAATGGAAAACTGCTTCTTGCCGATTCAGCTCCGTTAATATATAAACCACGTTCATCTGAAACTGTTTATCTGTGTCCACTTGAGCTTTTAGAATCTGTAATTTTTCATTTTCGCTTTCCTTACAGCTTAGCCTTATTTGTTTTGCAGTGCTGGCAACAAAATACGATGAAATTCTGAAATATATTGTTGTCAACGGCCTCGCCACACTGAAAGCATCGGTTCCCACTAGATCACCGAAATCAAGCAGTGTTGGGCGCGGTAAGTTCGTAGGTGTGTGACCACATGGGAACTCACTACTCCGCGTGCTGTTGACAAAACGCGCCAGATGGGCATAGTACCCGAGCGTTAAGTCCCGGACCCAACAAATCAATTTGTATCGTTCCCTTGATAATAATAATAATAATAATAATATTTTATGAAGTTGTTTAATATTGCAATTACGTAGTTGAAAGTAATGATACAGCTTATCTCTTAGTGAGTTCTGCACCTTTAATTACAATACTTTGGGAGCTTCTACAGAGCTTCCTGTTATAGCATGTAATGTGATTTCGAGGTCATCTGGTTTCTCTGTTTCTGCATTGTGAAATGCCCCAAAAGAATGTGCACTGCTACCAGAAACTGCAGCTCGAAGCGAGTCCATTTGGATTGCCTTTTCTTCAAGTTCCATTATAGGAACTTATTCAGATAGACTGCAAATAAGCAAATTATGACTGTATTTAAAATTAGTCCATACCTTTAAAAAAATTAACAATAAGTTTCTAGGAGATTGTATGAAATATGCATATAGTAATACTATACCTTTCTCCACGAACATATAGATTTGTTCGGCAGTCCAGTGGCATTTTATATATTTGCGAGATCACGCCACAGTGTGTTTATAGCCGACCTACCCTGAACCGTTTTCGGAGCATAGCTTTTGGCCATTTCAGGATGCTCCTCCATGAAACTAACCAAACTTCCATTTGTTTTGGTGTTGCTGACTTAAAATATATATAATTAAACTTCTTTCTGCAATATATGGTTAAGTTTTTGATAATTACATACATTTCGTGAATTTGCATAAACTTGTTAACAAAATAAAACAGTGGAGAATGACAGCAAAGTTGTCATTTTCGACTCAGTAGCACTCAAACTTTAGAAAAAATAAACGATAGACGAGACGAAAGTATTGGTCTATTACTTGAAGCAAGCCATCGACGATATCGTTCAGACTGTAAAGTTACGTGATGAGAGCCCTAGCAACATGTCCCAACACAACTTAACCCAGCTGATCTGGCATCGCGCGGAGTTCTACCGTCAACTCTAGTAGAAAACATACTTTGGTGGAACGGTACAGAGTTCTTACACAACAGCTGGATTTTTTATTATGCTCAACAGTCCACCGACCTGGAAACCGAAATAGAGAATTGGAAATTTTTACAGCTACACTTCTAGCAACACGGATAGTACAAGGTGATAGCTATTACTACGTGATGCACATTAAAATTATCTTAAATTTACTATTTTTATTGGTATAAACATATCTTAAAATTACATAAATCCTACTGTCTACTAAATTCGAAAATATTAAGAACACTTTAAAAACAATCATATATCCATACACCCTGAACATATGATATAAATCTATATGTACATATACATAAATCAAAATATAGGTCATTCACAGGTTTAATCTCTACACAATCCAAAGCACATTCACACATGTAATGAGCTATCTAGAGATTTTAGGGAGGCAACATAAACAAAAGTCGAAATGTACATTTTTTCAATATTAATCGTGCACGACGTGATTGATGAAGATTAGAAGATTAAAATTTGTGAGTTTTGCTCACCGAGGGGTGAATGTTCTGAACGGTTCACCAATTGTCCATCAGCACACTGATGAAAACGAGCCCCACAAAATAAAGCTATTTCGAAAATATCAGAATGTAAAATGTCAAGCACTGAAATTAAATAAATCATTAATCATTAACTTTTATAACGTATAGTTCACTACAGACAATGCAGACATAAAACAGTTGCACAATACTGTAGCCGAGATCCTATTAACTATGCAGCATGAAGGATCTGTGAACAAAAAAAAATTGTTATGTAGGAGAAGGAGCGGAATAAAAGTAAAGACAAGGTTAACGGTCAACTGGCAAATGCCATTATTATCTTACCTTCCGAATATACCACCTCAGACGTAGTCGTGGCCATCATTTATATGATATCATTTTCAAAATGTAAATGCAATGGATTTTGATTTAAAACAGTATTAAACATTTTGAGTTCACTTTCAAATTTATGTGTTTCATTTTACCTTATAAATCAAACCTCACGATGAATCACCCTATAGAAGCGGTTGTTGACTGTGAGGTGAATTTCAAAGTTACAACGGAAGCAAAACAAAGGGGGCGAAATCTTTAAACAGAAGTCAAGGAGGACAGAAAGCTTTCCTGATTAATTTATAAAAGGAAATAAGAAGGAAAAAATAAATAAAAAGTTTGACCTCTCGGGTAACAGAAAATTGTGGTATTGTTTTTATAAATATAATTTGTTGTTGTGCGAGACAATTTTTTGGACCGCTTATTTTCTTTTTTTAACAATACTTTTAACTACTTTAGATAGCAATACTCTTAAAACTGAAGGTCTTACTCTTCTCTTAGATATCACTTTTAAGGAATATAATAAAAGTAGTAACATACAGCTATGGGGACTATAGACCAGGAAATGCGTTATCAATAACGTTATGAAGGCCATATCATAATTTTCAATGTTTTCAAGGTGATATCTATATATATTTTCAAGGTTCACCAGACATTTGTGCTCCTGCCCCTGATCCAACTTTAACTAACATTATGTTCAATGTGTATGATCTTAGCAATAACATCGCAGAATTCCACTTACTTTTCATTGATATAGCTGAATATATCAGATCGACCTTTAAAGAAATTTAAAACTTTTTAAAGCGTTAATTTAAAACCGCTATTTTCAGCTACCAAACAATTAACTGGGCCAAAACGTCAAAGTCTAGCAGCTTCAAATTAAGCATTAGTTCGAAATACCAGTGTCCTTTTTAAAACCCCTTTTCAGAAGACATTAAATTTGGCGATTTGTAACTCAAAAAAAGGATTGAAAACCAGAAGAGAACTAAAGAGAATCATAAGCCAAGTATTAATCCTAGTTTGAAGTCTAATATTAATGTAAAAAATAAGACTAGTCTTAAGTCTACTCCTAACCCAAGTCCCAATCACCGTACAAATATTATGGTTTCAATTCAACAAGAAGAACTGCACACCGATTCTGAAGAGCTTCGACAAATGTTTGTGAGTTTTCATAACAACCTCAATCTCCCTTACAGGTGTTGCTAATTGACCTCTCCTCATTGTTTCTTTAAAACATATCTTACAGCTGCACAAAACCCGTTCCAGCTGTAAAAACTACTATCGTTCATAACCCACTTATCAATAACACACCCAAACGCTTATCACTTTATTACCAAAATGTAAGGGGGCTGCGCGCGAAAATAACTTCTGTTTATCTTAACTTCCAAAAGCCTCCATATGATGTTTCTGATATCGAAAATGCAGAACTCTTTGCATCCGAATTCAGAGCATTTTTCTATGACAACCATGAGAATGAAGGTCCTTATATAGGGCGAGGGATCCTCCTTGCAAGTCACGATCGTTTTGACCCTCAAGTTTTTTTTATTTTTGATGTTAAAGTTGTTGTTTCTTTGCAAAACTACATAGATGTATTATTTTGGATTTGTAGAATCTTTTTTTCAATAAGTGGACTGTATATAAGATAGTTCGACTTGGTTCATAAAACCGTTTTCAAAAGGAAACTAACGCTAGAGCGGAAAAAAGTGATAAAAAAAAAAGTTTTAAATTCTAAGACGTTATAAAAATCTTTATTTATATAGTATTGGCGGTTATGTTTTTATTTGTTTATTGTTGTAGAGTTTTGTGGATTTTGTTTCTGCTATGTTGGTTTGATGTCATCTGTTTTTTGTTTAATGTAGCTAATTGATGTCATGTTTTTATAATTCAACATACTCCTCCGGCAGTGAACTGCGTTCGCAATAAAATTGTTCGATCCTAGTTGGCCACCCTATTATGTTATAATGAAAACTTTGCCAATTTTGTGATCTACATGCCGATGCTCATGTAATGAGAAAGAAGATTATTATTATGATATTTAAAACCCATAACTGGAAAAGTACAACGATTACTCAATCATTACGATGATAGAACACATACGTAATTTGGCTATATCTATCTTCCTTGCTTCAACTGGCACTATATGCATGCACGAAATGCAGTACATATAGTATCAAATTGCGATTGATAATTTAATAGCTGTTTACTAAAACAACAGCCGGCTGAAATTTAAGTGCAGTTTCGTGTTTGGATTTGGTTTTTAAAATGTAAAACCAAATAAATAAAACTAAAGAAATTGTAACAGCAAACTGGGTGATCCAGGAGGAATTTAAGGTAATTTTGTTTAAATGACAGATTGAATTATTTATTTATTTATTTTTTATATTGATGCTAAGATTGATCCAGGTTAAATCTAGTTATAAGTAGTAGTATAAAGCTTTAAGTGTTTAAGTTTCATTAATTTATTAAAAATTGTATGTGCTACCAGTATTAGGCTATAAGATCTGTAAATGCAGATCAGCTTTTTTGGCACTTAGTGAAACACAGGTAGATCTCCGAATACACCTTTCAGATTACTTTGATTTGAAGATACCTGGCTACGAACTAGTGCCCTTATTCTTTTCTTACCGCAGTCTCGCCATTTACCTCCGTAGTGATGTAGCTTACCAAACTCCAGCTAATTTCTCGTACACCGACCATACAGTTAGAAAAAAAATTCATAAAAAGCCGTATAGTAATAAACAAAACCAAGTTGGAGCGGTCTTAACACATTTTTTAGGAATTATAACTGGTTATTATGATTTCTCGATAACGATGTATATCCCGCTTCTGATATGATCACAGACACTTTTGTTTTTGAAATGAGATCCTTTATCCCTTATCGGATAAAAAGTATAAAACCAAAAGAAAAGGCATGGTACAACTGGAGATCTAAAGAATCTGTCATGGTTAGAGACCAATCCGACAGAGGAAAACCGAAAAAAGTTTAAACGAGCCACGAATAGCTGAAACGTCTTTCTTAAGCCTGGAAAATTTCAATACGAACAAAAACTGAGACAGCATTTGTCTAGTCCGTCCTCAAAAAATGCCTCTCCTCCTACAAACCCATTGAGCTCGCGCTAATTATAAAAAAAAGAAGTAAGAGAGCAACATGAGATATTGAGGCAACGAACTGCGCGCTGCCCTGGGCTACCTCGTATTTATTACACTAACGAAAAAATACGCTTTTAGCTTTTTGCGTCTCATGAAAAGTGTCCTTTTTTGCACATTTGCCCCATTTTCTTTAAAACTACTAATTCTACAGTTCTAATTTCTATATCCTGTGTAGGGAATTTTTAAATTTGTTTGTAAAAAAATTTTGAAAAATGTATTTCCTAAAAAACCTGCACCTTAAATTTGTAAAATGAGCTAAAATATTTATTTAATAAATCTCCCAAAAAATAAGATCAAACATATCGAACATCATCCGAATCGATAAAATACTTGTTTGCTTCGAACTTAGCAGGTTACTTGAAAAGTAACTATTTTCCGTTTCATATGTGCATCGATTCTTTCCGACAATTATTGCACCAGAAGTAAATAGAGGTTCCCTTCTACGAGAGGGCAACCATGCAGAAGAAAACACGCTCGTTTTATATAAATTATACCGGTTGGTCCGTATAACAGGAGCAAGCATACAAATGAGCTTGCTATACAATCAATTAATTATCCGTTTATGTCATTTTATATAAATAAAATAAAACATTTTTGGAATTGTTTTAATAAGCATAATTAATAAGTCGGCCACATATTATCTATACTAAACGAAATGTTAAAAAATTATGTGTTTCAAAAATTGTCGAGTTCTCCAAAACCTTCATTTCCAATCCAATACAATCCATATGGATGTATTCAATACGGCTTGGGGATTTGTAAAGAAAAGTATCCTACGAATTACAATAACATTTAAGAGAAGAATACTGAGGTGTATTGTTAATTCGATTTGGTACATGCGCATTGATGGCCTTCGTAGAAATTTACACATATAAACTTGGCTAAGATTAGTATAATAATAAATAACAGACTATGTAGAATTGAATAGATCTATTGTATCTAGCATTCAATAAAAGTTTATTTAGTATGTAGCGAATGCGCTATGTTGTTTTCTAAGGGGTATATATACAGTAGAATTTTCAAAAAAATCAATTTTTTTTATTTCATTTTCGTAATGTAATGTCCTGCCATAATTTCTGGTACACAATTTTCATCGCTTATCGTTGAAAACTTCTTGCGGGAATAGAACCGTTAATTTTTTTCAGAACACATGCAATGATCAGTGAAGAATACTAGTCAGTTTGGTTTCAGTTTGCAAACTATTAACATGGAGTGAGGCGTTAAAGAGAATCGAGTAGCGATAATAGCGTTGCATAAGTGCGGAAAGAGTACTGGTCAAATTTTCAAGTTGCTTAAATCACTCGGAATATCTAAAATAGTTGTTTATGTTGGAGTAGAGGACAAACCAAGAAGTGGTCGCCCTCGCGTCGTCCCTACGAATTCAGTAGTAAAGTAGGAAGTAGAAGATCATGTCAAAGGAATTGGATATATCAATCAGATCCATATCTAGGCTGATTCGGTATGATCTGCATATGAAAGCCTATCGTCGGTTTACGGGTCATCTTCTAACACCCCAACTAAAAAAAATTAGGCTGAAAAGATGCAAAAAACTTTTGTAGTGGCACGCGGACAATGGTCATGAAAACATCCTGTTTACGGATGGAAAAATTTTTACCGTGGAGGAAGTTTTCAACAAACAAAATGACAAAATTTATGAAACTTCGAAAGTGGCAAAAAAATTTGTTCCAAGGGTTCGACGTGAAAATCATCTCGCTCCCGTAATGATTTGGAGGGGCGTCTCTCCCCATGGTGTCACATCCTTCTATTTCTGTGAAAACTGGTGCAAAGGTTTACCAAGAAGATGTGTTAGAAGGTGCTGTGATAAACTCTTCACAACACCCTCCATCCAATACCCTTTTCAATAAAAACAGATGGATCTTCCAACAGGACTCTGCTCCCTCGCACAAAGCCATAACCACGCAGGAGTGGCTCAGATTCAATATTCCTGGCTTTATAGCAGCAAAAGATTGGTCGGGGAGTCCAGATCTGAATCCACTGGATTATGGTGGATTGGATTGGAGAACATGGCCTGCAAGACTCCGCACAGAAATTTGGAAAGCCTTTAAATAGCATTAACCATAGCAACGTCCACGACCTCCATGTCAACCGTACGTGCTCCTATAGCCCAATGGCCACATAGTTAAGAAGCTTGTGTTAAAGCAAAAGGCAGTCATTTCGAGTGAATCTAACTTTTTTTTTTAATTATAATTAATATTGTGGTCTAACAAATGTTTACTGGTATTTTTTTTTTTATAGCGTTTTATGTTTGTAACAGAACTTATGGCTAGGACTAGGTATATTAAAGTACACGCATAGAAAATCTACAGTCAATCCGACGATTATTCTGGAAGTTACAGGAATATTTATAAAGACATCAGAGCGCTTGAAAAGAGAAGGCCGGAGCACAGCGCGTGACGAGATCTGAATAAAAAGCATATGAGAGCACACGAGAGGGAAGAATGGCCCGCGCAAAACACCAACTGGAGAAGCTGCCGAAGCAGCGGAGGATTTATTTAATGGCCCTGGAATAGACGACTCGATATTACTTGAAAAAAACATTTTTTTACTTAATGTAAAGTGCTTTTCAAGTTTTGAACGCAATTAATTAATAATTATTTTAGCTAACACGTTTGAGTTATCACAATTAACTGTTTGTCAAAATTTTTTGATTTCCAAAATGAAATAAATGTATATATTTTTTCAATTCTCGTTAATTTAGTCATTAAAAAAACGACATGGAATACTCAAATTTAGCAAGTATTATATTGATTTGAATATACGCCTCAAATAAATTTAAATATTTATGGTTATCTAAATTTAATTATGCTAAAACCTTTCTCCAATTACTGATTTATTTTGATTTTGAGCTCGATAAATACTCAAATTCTGATAAAATCATTGTTCGTTGTTATTATTTGCTAAGTTAAAAGTACTTCGTGACTCAGAGTTGGCTATATTTGTAAATAAGAAATAAAAGAGACATTATCTTTTTGTAAATTAAGTAAAACGTAAGCTTACTTAAAATTATATTGCTGGAATGATGAAGCGATGAAACGCTTCATCTACTAT
Organism: Volucella inanis; assembly: GCA_907269105.1. Classification (NCBI taxonomy): domain Eukaryota; kingdom Metazoa; phylum Arthropoda; class Insecta; order Diptera; family Syrphidae; genus Volucella; species Volucella inanis. The sequence continues at coordinate 107,264,930 of OU026153.1, read as the reverse complement.
TGTATTAGAAAGATGTGAACTAGAAGTTAAAGATCCGAGAGATTTTAATTCATCTCCAAGTTTTGAAATATCCCTTTGGGATAATCTTCTGCTACCTGTGTTAAGTATTATAATAAGTTATTACATTGAAACAGGAGCACAACTTAAAACAGAAACAGAAAAATGAACTTAGTTAAATTAAATGCTTTATAACCAAAACTATACAGGGAATAAAAGCCGATCAAACTTTAAATTAAAATAAAAAGAATAACATTCATGCACATATAAAAATATATACAAAAACGTATTTTTACTTTCGCGTCCATTGCAATTCCATCTCAAGCATATTACAAAATTTATTTGCCTACTTTAAATGTATACAAGTTTATTGGTGTAATCATAAGAGAGCAATGAATAGATCTCTTTGTAAAAAATTGCGAGAATACTCGTAAAATAAAATCCTCATATTTCTGAATTTTTTTTTTCATTTGCCCTTAAAATAATTGAGGGCTTCCTTTCAATTGACAAATGTAAGCGGATATTAAGAATAAATTTTATAGTTATGGGAGAAATTTTATAATTTTCCTCAGGTATAATGACATCTGGAGATTAATTAAGTAAGAAAAAAAAGTACAGAAGTTGATTGTTACGCGCAAAATATCGTAAAAAAATCATTATCTTCCAGTTTAAGTTTTGGAGCACTTGCAATGCTTGGATTACATTTCATCCGGCCTTGATTTATTTCTGTTGTGCTAGAAAAACATTTAGTAGAGTTAAATGATTCATCTTCTTTGGCATACTTGTTAAATATATAATTATTACCCCTGGAAGCACATAAGCTCCACTCTTTAAGATGTTTTTTTAATCCCATCTGTTCGATTATCGTAAGCTTATTAGAATCAATGATAATTTTACAACTGACATCAGAGTTTGAACGAGACAGAGCGTTTGTGAAATGAAAAAGATTTTCGGATTCCCCACTGACTTCTAATTGTTCAAAAAGATAGCCTACCTGCCTTACCTGTCCCTCAATAAAATTGTTCGTTTTGTAGTTTCCTATAACATTACTTTTTTTTTAATAGGAGACATTAATATTTTATTATTACTGCGGTTTATTAAATAGTTTTCTTCAAAAAAATATTGGATTGATTTTGAAGGAACTTCCGTTGAAACAGCAGCTGGGCAGATTGTTAAAGAGGCTCTTCTCATTATATTTGATCGGTTAAATTGGTTTCCTGATGTCGAACGGATTGGATTTAGTTATCTCTCTGTCTTCTTGTCAGTATTGCACTCGATCATACCATCTTGGACCGAGTATATGTGCGGTTGTGAAAGTCATTATTTTGGATTGATTTGTTTTCAAAACTCCATTTATCAATAGACTCGATGAAGTATTTTTACAAAAGTTACTTATCTCATCATATGTAAACGATTTCTTTTTGAATAACGAGTGTTCACAGTCAATTGGCCCACTATTTTTTCTCTGAGCATCAGCAAATATAATTAAATCAAAACTTACAGTCTTTCTGTAACCGCCTGTTAACCGGCGCTCACTCGAAATCATATTTCCTCCTTCGGTAGACGATGTCGTTCTACCACATGTGCCTGTGCTTTTTCGAAAAATTTCATTTTCAGGCCCAAAGCTTTGAACTTCGTCTTTAGGTGAGTTATCATCAATATAAGGTATATCATCCGAGTCAACTACAGAAGCGATTCCATCTTCATTGAGCGGTTGGTGAGCTTCAGAGTACGAACAGTTTGGAAAGGAGCATCAGACCTACTTTGAACGTTTAAGTCATCATTGCATTGTTCAATATATATCGGTGGATTCGATTCGCGACTCCGAATGGGACTGTAAAATTCTGATGGTTGTTCTTGTATCTCTGTAACGGGGATCAATGTGTAGTTGATATCGTTGTTGACAAATATTCTTCTGCAGTGAGGAAGAGCTTAATCGGCGAATCAAAGGATCCGATATGTATTTATTTATATATTCATTTGGAATAGATCGCCGGTTGGGGGGTATGTCCTCCGATTCTTTAAAAAACAGAATATGTAGAATATTTGTAAAATAATTAGCAGTATACATTTATGTCATCGTTTACCTCTTTGACTGATAGGACTTGGTTGCTGTAGTAAGGTCGCAAGACCATGATATATTGCTCCCTGCTTAGCTACTTCTAAATTCACTATTGGACCAGTACGAACTAAGTAATCTGCACCTCTAAAATAATACATATAATACACAGAAAACTCGTGAATTTTTCACCATGATAACACACCGTCACACAGTGTCATCATTATTCGTAATTTTTTGACGAAAAATGCAACAAATACCATCGAACAGCCAACAAATTCACCTGATTTGGCTTCTTGTGACTTTTTTCCGTTCAATCGAGATAAAAACCACTACGTGGAACGCGTTTCAGCTGCAGAGAGGAAGTAATGGAAAAATTGCAGGAAGCACTTATGGACATACCGAAAACCGAATATAAAAAATGTTTCGAGGATTGGATCAAGCGCTGGCATAAGTGTGTTGCAGTCGATGGGGATTACTTTAAAGGGGACAACATAGTTAGATTTAGATGAATAAACCTGTATTGTTAGTTTTCTGAATACATTCCGGGAACTTTTTCAAGGAAGTATGTTTCCTCTCCATAGTTGTCCGGTGATAGTTCCTTTTCTTGGTCATTGTTGTCCTGTTTGCTGTTAAAGATGCTTTGAAATTTATTTGGGGAATGGGCTTGGTTGGAGTTGCTTTGATGATACTGTTTCCGTATCCGCAGAATTCGTGGTCAGTTTTTTTTTATAATCCCGCGCGCGCACCAGGGGATATGAATACCCTTTTACTGGCTTTTCTCCACGGCGCGGGCCAGTGGTGTAGTTGGTTTTGAAACTCAGTTGTATTAGGCTTCGATATTTTACCCAGAGGTGGTTGTCAAACTGGAGCCAGTACATCCTCAACCAGTGGGTCTTAGTACGTGCTAGTTGTTAGTTCGTTACATTAAGCCCAGCCAGCAACCACTCCAACATCAGTGTTATGCCTTCATATAAGAGTTGACGCCGACGGGATTTTCATATAATTACATACAAAATCTATGAAAAAACTTTTTCAGAGAATTGCCTCACACGGGATTCGAACCCGCGACCCTCTGCATGAGGAGTCTATGCATATACCACTACACCACGGCCACCCCCAAATTCCTGTCTTAATGAAATGAGCTCCAATGTACATATAGTATACATATAGGCTTAGATGCTAATTGATGTCTAGAATATTGCTGAACCGGATACTGTGGTCTTGTTGGAAGTATTTTCTTGAGCATGGTATTGGTATTTGCTTGAAACTGTAGCCAAGAATTTTGGTGAATAAGGTTTTGATATTGCGATCTCCTTGGTAGATCATACTATAGCAAAGAGTTTGGTTGAGATCTTCTTTTAAAAATTGGTCTCGTTGGTATCTCAGGGTTGTGTAGTAATTTGGGATAAAAGCTTCTTCGTGGAGCTGGTATTGGTTTTGATGGTATGATAGAAGGTAACTGAAATTTGTAGGATTGAAACATATTATTTAACGATTCATTACTTATTGCCATACAAAACAGCTTGTTTGGGATAAGGGAGATATGCTGGTAAACTATTCAATTAAATTCAGATATTGAATTGTTTGCTTGCACAAGGATTGTCATCTGGTACTCAAGTGTACCGAGATCCATTTTGTCGGCATAGTGTAAGTTTAAACATTTTGAAATTTACTTCAGTTCAAAGGTGTATTATTCGACCCGAGTGCAATATCAACTTGCCCTACGATTTTGTTTCCTTTTGTACTAAGAATTCTGTAGTACTTTCGAGTCCCTTTAAGATGATTGTAGATCGTAAGGACTCTATCTACGCTCTTCTTTCAGGAGCTAAGTTCTCCTGGTTGTCGCGTAGACTTTTAGCAATACCGGGTACTTTGTTTATGTCTGAGATTCTGAGAGCTTTTTGTTAGCGTTTATGTCTATCGTGAGGTCAGTTTCTTTGTTAAGGTCTGAATTCGGGATGAGTCTGTCCTTTGTTTATGCTTGTAAGACTATTCTTGTAATTTGTTCCGTAAAAGTAGTTACATTTTTAGGTTCGTTTTGGTTTGGAGCAGGAACTGCGGCAATGGCAATAGGAGACGGATTTTCATTAGCAATAAGACCAGGTGGTTGGACCAAATTATTTGGATTTATTTTGACGGGGGTTAAAATCGGTAAGTGGGCGCTTATACAAATTTTATAAAATTTCTTGTTTTTGTGATAAATATGATATAAATCAGGTATAACTTTTGTTCAATAGAAATTGTATGCAATTTACGATAGCGTTTTCTTTCTTTTTTAAATATTATTTTAAGTTTAAGTATGCTATATAATTTTTGTTTTTCTTTGTTCGAGAAAAATAATTTAAGAATAACTTGCATAAAAAACAAGCGCATATTGTCCTTTATGGATTTCTAGGGTGATGATCCGCCGTTCACTTTACCCTTAGAGTGTGTTGGGTTGGTTGGGACTAAGGGTGGTCTTCGAGGTGCAACTGAACTCCCTTTTACCGGTTACCGGATTTCCTTAATTTTACCACTACACTTGTCACAGATTTTTAAGTTCTTACTAGTCACCTGTTAAGTCTTCATACACTGGAATTAGGTGAAGATTTTTGTTTTTTCCTTAGTACCACTTAGTACACTCCTTTTTTTCAGAGCACCAATTTACATAGACTAGAATACTTTGAAACTGTTTTATTTTTATTTAACACAAATTAAAATTTTTTATTTTCTAGAATAAAGAATTGAAGCCAGGCGACTTGAATTAGCGTCATATTTTCAGTAAATGTACTCTGGAAAAACTCAATGAAAATCCTGTGTTTTATTGTGAAATTTTGTTCAATGACGAAGCTCATTTCTGGCTCAATGGATACGTTAATAAACAAAATTGCCATATTTGGGCTTATGAGCAACCCGAGCTTTTATTACATCCATTAAAAACAGCGGTATGGTGCAGTTTATGGGCTGGTGGAATCATTGGTCCATATTTCTTCGAAAATGAGGCAAATCAGAATGTTACCGTTAATGGTTACCGTTATCGCGCCACTATGTGCTTCCCAAAATTCAAGCACATGGTATCGGTGAGCTCTATAGCGCGTGAAATAATGGACTTGTTGAGAAATCATTTTGGTGAGCACTTAATTTCAAGTTTTGCTACGGTAAATTGGCCGCCTAGATCGTGCGATATCACACCTTTGGACTATTTTCTCTGGGGATATGTAAAGTTTCAGGTCTTCAGGAAATAAGCCAGCTACGATTGACGCTTTGGATGCCAACATTACTCGTATTACATGCGAAATAGCAGTTGCCCAAAATTAGACCCTCCGAATAGCCCACCTCAGACGTAGTCGTGGCCAAAATTTACATGATTTCATTTTTAGAAGTAAATGCAATGAATTGTTCTTTTCACCGATAATAAAAGTTTTAAGTTCACTTTTAAATTTATGTGTTTTACAAGCGAAACCTAAGCTATTATTAAGCAAAAAAAATAAGAAAATTTTAAGTAAACGGAGTACCTCTTATTCAACCAGTAATATATTATTAGGTTCAGCATAGCATTTGATATGGCTAACCATTAAAAACATGTGTTGCACATATCTTGTGGCTGTCACCTTGTTATTATGGTATGAGTATACAAAAAACATATGGTAAGGAAGCCAGCAAACTCCAAAAATTGATACAATTGCAATAAACATCTGACCAACTTTTCTCTTCGACTTAATTGACTCAATTTGGCGCTCAGTATTTTTTCCTATTGACCTGCTTCCCCACAACTTTCGTCTTAAAGAGTATCAAATCATCATAATTATCGTTGGAATACCGTAAGTTAAAACCAGTATTATAATGTTATACCTGAAATCAAAAAAAAAATATAAATAAAATAAAATTAAACTCACACATGAAATTAATGCACACATATGCAAATACTTATATGTAAATATTTAAAATATTAAGAAATCGTATGTGAATATTTCAAATATTATGAAATACGAGTGCATTTAAAATTAAGCTATGATAGATACATCAAAATTAAGTCGAACATATATGTTAAAATAACTAAGGACATAATTATGTTACTGTATGGAAAGTCTTCTACTTAAAAGCAAAATAATTTTACTTAGTCAAACTATAACTAAACAAAAAATTTGAACACAAAACTTGAATTTGGTTGACCTGGTTTATGGTATATAACAATAAAAGAAAATAAACAGAATATAAGGAAATGAAGCGTACGTTATATACGTATATAATTATAATAATAGGTGTTTTTTGTACGCGTATACTCGCTAACACAAAAATTGCACTAAAAAACGAACATCAACGCTTAGCAATTTCGTTATAAAAATCTGACAGCACACACATTTTAAAGACATGAGCTGTCAAATTTTTAAAATTATAGAAATTGTGACTTTTTTGTAAAGATTTCAAAAATAAATTCATATGGAAGATACTGCCAAAACGCAGGTAAGAAATGAAATGTAATTTGTACATAAGTAAATGCAAAAGGATGACACAGGCTTTTTTAAGGCTTTAAACATGCTGCTTGAACTTGGATGATGATGATGAACTTGGCTGACTTGGATTTTGAGCAGGATCGACAAATATTACAACGCTAACTTCAAGTCACATATGAGGTTGCAGCGGCCAACTATGGAATACTTAATATGTAAGTAAATATTTATTCTTCTCCTTGAAATATAAAATTAAGTTTTCCCTTCTTGCTTTCAGAAATATTTTCACAGAGCGATTTCTTGCCGTCCCCATTCCAAAGAAAGAGATCAAAAATAGGATCGAGGAAAACCGTGTTCATGTACTTTTGGTACATGAGCAACACTGTGTCTTTCCGATAGCTATTTGGGGTGCCGAAGTCATTAGCATGGACGGTAGTAAAACGTGTTAGCCTTTGGTTCATATCTGTAAGCAACGACTACATAAAATATCTTGAAGCATCTATTGCAGTAGAAACAATTCGAATGTTCCAGACCAAAAAAAGAAAATCGGGTGTGATTGATTAATAGATTGCACGCACATCGGCATTAAGGCTCCAGGAACTGGAAAAGAATGTTACTACAACAGGAAACAAAAGTATAGCCTTGTTTTGCAAGCTGTGGTAGATGCTAACAAAATGTTCACCAATATTCGCGTCCGCGTAACTTGAGAGAACTTACGACCTTTCCTGCAAACCTAACCAACTACATTTTGACTCTTTTTACCTCTTTCTTTTTTCTGATACTTTTCTTCAAGCAAGGCAAAACAGCTAAAGCATAATTTACACTCCTGTTAATTAAAATATTATTGATTTTTATAATGTTAATCTATCACAAATTTGTAAGTGAATACTTACTGTGTTTGAAATACTTATCATGAATTAAAATAAAAATAAATATTTCTTTTAAGCAGAATTTTAACATAAGCCTTTTATCGCATGAGAGTTATGTCATAAGTCTATATATGTGAGACTTGATATGTGAGTTACTCAGGGCCATATGACAAAAAAAAATCGAGAAAAGTAAAGACTTGCGGTTACGGTCTGACAGGATGTCAGATTTTGCGTCTTTTTTTTTTTTTTTTTTTTTTTTTTTTTGAGTGCCAATAATTTTAAAACTGCCTTATAGTTTTTTTTTTATAATTTTGTGATAACCAACACCACTTGACGTAACACTAGTTTCCGGCTTGTATAGAAAAAAAGGCTAACTGAGTGAAGAACACGAACTGTCTTAATAAACGTTATAACACTAAATTCTTTATTTGGCAGAAAATGGCATACATGTCACCTTGACGTCTGAATTTAATTAAATGCTAGCGTGACGTGTATGATTTTTTGCTTTTTTACATATATTGAATTTGTATAAATACCATACATTCTCTTTTTTCAGTTTATTAGTTTACCATTTGTGAATTACATTCTCTTTGTTTTCTTATTTCTTTTGCTCCGTACTTTTTGAATTGTGAATTACATTCTCTAAAGACAATGAACGCAGTCGTTGTTTCACAAGAGTAAAGTGAAGTTCTTTTCTTGGCACAGGAGAGTGCTGACAATTTCTCAGAATTGGGATTAATCACAAACAAAAGGAAAGCCAAAATGGAATTAGCAAACAACGAAGTCAACATCTCAAAAGAAATGGGTATCTGCACACATTCTAGGAGGAAGGTTCCTGTTCCAGTTGCCTAGCCATCGGGAAAAACGCAAGAAGGGATAGCAGAACAAATTAGGGTTTTTGAAAAGGCGGGAGCTGATTTAAAATTACAAAACGTGAATACAACAACGAGTTCTCTTCCATAGATTTCTACGAACGCATTGTTTACTGCCAGCAATTTTTTCTAGAAGCACCGATATGCACACCCCGTTATCAAAGATGAACACATCACCTAAGCATTGTAATGCAATAACAAAATGTTCCGCTAATCATGTAATAGGATACCCAACGTACTTAGCAGTAACATCGTCACAATCGTATCATTCGTGTGGGTTCCCCAAGAAATTTTCATTCTGCCAACGATCCCAAATACACATATACCATTTATTTCCCCTACAAGTGAAACAACCGCTCACGATCCTATGTATTCGCAAACGCAGTACGGGTCTCATTTCCAATCATTTAATCCATACGGTTGTATTAGGGACGTTATTGCCCATTTGCCGGAATTCAATCCTACCTCAGGGGAATCCTTGGATTCTATGCAATTTATAAAAAGAGTAGATACTTTAAAGAATGCGTTTAGATGGGATGACCAGACGGTGATTTTCGCAGGACAGCAAAAAATGCAGGGTGCTACTAAGTATTGGGTCGATACTCTCGGCGAAATTTTTGTCTCTTGGCAGCAATTTATTTCCAAATTTTTAACAGATTGTCCCCTACGCTGCGGATATAGATACATATTAAAATGACACGCATCAACAACGAATTTCCGCAAAATTTTTATTATAAAATTTTGGCATTAGGGAAAAAGAGAGGTTTACCTGACTCTGCTATCGCTCGTCACATCATTAACGGAATAAATGATCCAGAGCTACGAAAGAAAATCTTAAATAACTATAGCATGTGTAGTGAACTATTAATTGACATAACAAATTTTTGTACTCCCAACGAAATTAGAGTACCTGTGGTAAGAAAAAAGTTCCATAATATAGCAGACACATCTAAAACCACGGAAGAACCCACAAGGCGTTGAAAAAAATAAAGGAAGAGAGAACCCTTAATTTTAAGTGCTTCAATTGCGGTAAGTGTGGATACTATTCCATCAAATGTCTGGAACCACAACAGAGAGATGGAGTAGAAGCGGCAAAGCCTCCCATCAGACAGCGAATAACCCGCACAAAAAAACATCAATCTGAATCCGTCAACGAGATCAAAGGAACCGTACTGAATGTGAAAAATGACATAGTCAAGGACATCAAATTTAATAATATACCAACTTCAGCTTTCGTCGATCCCAAAAGTATATATACATTGATACGAAAGTCTTTTGCCAACAATTTGGCTGATGTCAAAAATTTGGATTTGCTTGTGGAACATTTATTTGTACCAACAAATTCGAACTGGAAATCTGTTTTCATAACAACTTTTTCAAATCTACACTGCTGATCGTAAGCAATAATATGATAACCGAAAAAGTCATTTTGGGTAGAGATGTACTGTGTCACCACGATGCTCGTCTAATCATAAAATTAGTCGAGTTCGGTAAGTTTGAATCTAATCACCGTATTTGTTTTGTAGACAAATTAGCCGATCTTGATAATAACGAAGGTCTGCCGTTTCCTTAGGTTATCTGGATTTTCCCGCAAATTTGTGGAGCAATATTCTCTTACATCTAGGCCACTTACACAGTGTCTAGGAAAAGATGAAATATTCAAATGGGGAAAAGATCAACAACGTGCTTTCATGCAGCTAATCGACTTACTATGCAGTAAACCAGTGCTCGAATTGTATGATCATACCGGGTATCACGATGTGCATACTAATGCTAACTTAGTCAGACTTGCTGGTGTGCTCCTCCAATCAAAGAATAATACGAATTCTATTAAATTCGCCACTGTACGAAGGCTGAAAGCAAAAATCACAGCATTGAACTTGAATTTCTTGCAATCGCCGGGTCGAACCGCAATTCGGACCGGTCCAAGTGTATGAGCTTGATAAACCATTCAAACTTGTTACCGACTGTGCCGCTATTGCCAAAGCTAACGCCAACAAGGAAATGATTCCCAAAATCGGTCGCTGATGAAACCGAATTTTTCATATAGAAACAGCACAGGATATTAACACTTAGCTAAATAATCGCAGTTTTAAAAGTAGAGCGTAAGTCAGAAAAAGAAAAAGCAGATTATATTTTACAGAGTCATCGTTTGTATCACAAAATGGGTAACGCTATCCAATTCGTTGTTCCGAAATCTGTGCGATGGAGAGTTGTTCGTTCCTGCCATGACGATGTGGGTCACTTTAGCCTAGAAAAAACGATTCAACGGATACAAACACATTTCTGGTTTCCCAAAATTCGGAAATACGTCAAGGAGTATATTACCGCATGCATCGGGTGCTGCTACTATAAATCGAAGGGAGGATAACATGAAGGTCAGCTTCATCATGGTGAAATTGAACCAATTCCATTTCATCAAGGGCATATAGATAATCTCGGACCATTTGTTCGTGGTAAACGCGGAAACACGTACATACTAGCGATCTCCGACATGATAACAACAAAAATGCTTCTTGTTATTAACGTCCTAAATGAAGCTACCAGCTACTTTGGGCTTCTAAAACGTATCATCCGTGACAGAGGGACTGCATTTACCTCGAAGCAATTTGAGATGTACTGTGAGCGCAACAATATTCAACATATTAAAACAACTGTCCGCACTCCAAAGGACAAGTTGAAAGAGTCGAAAACATAAACATATGGTATAGAAGTCGATAGCCAAAACAAACAAATGAAAGCTGCCGAAAATATAACTGATAGTCGTGAAAAATGGAAAGAACGTTTTGGTAGGAAACCCGCCGAACAAAACAATGTATATGTAGGGGCCGACCTAATAGTAATATCTAACAAAACGTCCGCCACTGGCGAATCCCGGACACTTGCGGTCATAAAAACCGCACCATATCAAAATGATTGAAAAAATTTTAATAACTACGATAATAATTTGTATAATTAAATGAAAATTTTGTTGAGTACTCCGCAGTAGTTTATAAGTATTTCTATCTAATTTCCATCTGTTTATTGAATGTTTGAAAAAAGATATTAACAAAGAAAGAAAAACCAGTTAATTTTTTATTTTTTTAAAATATTTTAATACAGTCATTGGTTAACAAAATCAAACGATACATTTTTTATGTATGTGTATATAGGATGTTTAGATATGCCACTTTAACCAAAAAATTATACAATCTTCGTACTTTTTTGCCCACGTCAAGCGAGCTTTTTTCATTTTTGTGGTTAGGAGAGGTCGTCTTCCATATGAACCTATCTCCCGTAGCCGTCAGTGTATGGTTTCGGCGCTTAGATCAACTTGATGAAATTCACTCAGCTCTGCTCTTATACGGACAGCACTTTTAAAGCGATCTTTAATGCTAATTCGTTATAATACATTGTCTGTCCTCTGGGTTGTTTTACGTTTTCGTCCCGAGCCTTTTTTCCTTTACAGTGGATCCAAATTTTGTTTTTTCTTCATCAGTCGTACGATAGTTTAATGACAGCATCCTATTTGAACCACAATCTCAATCAATAAAGTCAATATTTGAACTTTTTCGTCCCAAGCCAGTTGATGATATTTATCAGACATTTCACTTTTTTTTACTTGTTACTGTCACAACTCAATTCAAACCGATTTTTTTTTGCACTGAATACGAGGCCGAACTCCGCTATGGGGAATACCCTTCATTAGTATGGGAAAAACCCTTACGATCTGATATAATTAGGCATTTTTTGAGAACTCATTAGGTGGTGCGGCTTTTATAACCGCAAGTGTAGTTCTGGGTAATGATCGCTGGGATACAGCGATATTTCTGGGATACACATAACACAGAAGAGATTTTTTATTGTTTATGCATCTGATAAAATCATCAGCACTCGCCCGATTAAGATGCAATCGACGACGATTCTGATGAAAGTCCCGAAAAAGTGTAAGTGTAGTTCTTTTTAGTTAAACGATCGCAAAATAGTTTGACGAAGGTGATGTGCAGAATGTACAATAAATTTTATTCGCTTGGTTATGTATCTCTATTTTTGTTAGTTAGTTAATTTGTTAGTATGTACATAGGTATGCATGTTTGTGTGATGATTCTAAATTGCGTGGTATGCTTGGCTATTGGCTGGTGACATTCTGACGTATGTGTGAATGGGTTGTTTTATAATACTGAGTATATTTTAGTATGGTAGATTTTAGTAATGAGTTATTTTGATGAGTGGCAAAAGAGTTTTTTGTGATAAGAAATTTAAACTGTAGTGTTGCCGAAGTGGTGAAAAATAAATATTTGTTGAATTTACAGGTCATATAAAAAGTCTCCGCGGTTTTTTGGTTCATTTTTGAAAAAAAAAAATTTCTTTATTCAAAATCAATTTTAAGCAACATATTTGCCATTATTATCTATGAAATTTTGCCATTTTCCGGTATAGAACTTCTATGGCTTATCAGCAAAAAACTTGGCCAAGTAATTTTCAGCTGCTCTTTGATCGGCCAATTTTTTACAATCGAGATAGTTTTGCAAAGACCAAAACAAATAATAATCTGAAACTTCCCAACCAAACTCCGTCAATTTGTTCCAGATCATCAAAGATATGTGTGGGATAGTATTGTCATAATGGAAGACAGCTCCCTTTCTATTGGCAAATTCTGGACGCTCCTCTTTGATAGCTGCATTCAAACGGTCGAGTTGTGCACAGTTTTGGATCGAATTAAAAGTTTCGCCAGGTTCTAACAACTTATAACAAACAATTCCCTTCCAATCCCACCAAACACTCAACATAACTTTGTTTACCATCAATCCATGCTTTGAAGTCGTTTGTTGTCGGTCACCAGCCTTTGACCATGTTCCATTCCGTTATGTTTCAGCATCTGATTTTACAAATGGTTAATTAATTAATTAAATTTATTTGCGTTAATTCATGTGTCACCCAAACATCGAGCTTCTTTGAGTAGTCAGCTCGTTTTAGATTATTCCAAATTGTCATACGGTTGATGTTTAGTGCATCCGCTATTTCCAGACAGCTTCCGTGCCGGTCTTGCGTAATCAGTTGCAAAATTTACATTGAAATTTCGGGAATGGAATCGAAAAACCAAGTTTTAGGTCCGGCGTTCACTCACAGAATTCTTATCGTAAACTGCACAAGTTTTTCGGCATCTTTTAGAGTTAGTTAATGCAAATATTCTGATGTTTTTCAAATTTAGGACTCTGACGGTGTAATCTGAGAGTTTCGCCAATATGACAGCTCCCCAGAATTCCAGCCGTGGAAGAGTTACGAAGGTAAGTAGGGGTACTCTTGTCTTCGATATCAACAGGTGAGTGTGTACTTTGTTCTGACTATCTAAAGTTCGAATGTGTACTTCCGCACCACACGCCTTGACAGAAGCATCGCTGATCCAACGTGGAATCCGAATACGTTCAAGAACTGGCAGCTCCTCACGAAATTGTTCCCATTCCTTCGTCCCATGACAGCCCTCGCCACCTTAACTACTGCATCATTATTTCAGCCCTGATGATACATGGCGAAATCCATCCAAGAGGATCGAACATTTTTTGCAATCATCGAGAAAATTAATCGTTTGTCATGTTCCTTTGTATGGGTATCTTCTAAAACGAAAAGCTGTCGTATGAAAGGAGCTATGTTATGCCTAAAGTTTTGATATGTTCTACCGACCCGAAAGTTAATATAACGTTAACTTCACGATCTTTAGGTAGAATTAATGTTAAAAAATTAACCGTCATTGCTAGCTCATTTTCTTAAATAAAAGCCAGCAGACGATAATTAAGCTGCCACTTGCTCTAATTTTTCTTAAGCATCTTCATGCGAATTTTGTTGGCGCAAAAAATATGTTTGATGCATTACAATCCACGCTAGCCGGAAACGCAATCCAGTGGCATTTCATCCCACCTGGAGCTCCACACTTTGGTGGATTCTGGGAAGCCGGTGTTAAGTCAGTCAAATACCATTTGAATCGCATCATACGAAGAGATGAATACCATCCTAGTGCAAATAGAAGGATGCTTGAACTCGAGACCACTCTGTCCATTAACAGACAACATTGAAGATCTAGATGCATTAACACTAGGTCACTTCATCATTGGGTCGCCACTGATAGCACCACAACGTGATATCATTCTGGATCTGGAAGACAGTAGTTTAAAGAGGTGGAAGTTAATTCAAAAACTCAAACAAGATATTTACAAGCGTTGTTACGAGGACTAATATATATAATAATTGAGTTGTGCGACAAGGCAAAATCAGTAACAAAGGAGAGCCAATGTGATGAATTGCGTCATCACATGGAAGAAGAATGGAAGAACGTACTCTCAATTTTCAATAGACTGGAGGCAACACCTTTGCGAAGACAAAAACGAGGACAACAAGGAACTATTCTCACGTCAATATTCGGAGTCAATGATGAAGTATACCATGACATCGAAGATCTAGACAGTAACCAGAAAGCCCTGATAAAAATAAAAAACAACAAATACCAAGATTATGCTGTCTACAATATCGAGTGTAAATGAAACAGAAACTAGAATCAACAATAAAATCAACAACTTTACGAGAAAGAATAAGATAGAATCTTGGTACAGGATTGTTGATGAGAATAAAATAAATATACATGTGACGAACGCATATCTGATTGCGCTTAGCTATATGCGAGAGATCGAAATAAAATATAATAAGTTACTAAATGCATATCTGAAACGTAGTCATTTATTTGAGTTTTTGTCACACAAGAGCATGGAAGCAATCATTAACAAGTGTGTGGCGAAACTTGGCATAGAGATGGAAGTACTAACAGATCCAATGGATAGACTAGAGTTGTCTTCAACTTCACGATGCCAACGAGTATGACCTAATTAAGGCTAACACTGTGCCTGAAAAGATCGATGAGCAGACATTTCGAGAGGTGCAATTACAGCAGTCGGTGCTTGGAGTCAACTATAATCTACAGAGGTATTTCGAATTACCACTGGAAGATATAAACAAGGTACCAGCTCTCAACGAAACAACATTCATCCTTCGGCCTTCAATATTTCGCAGTATTGAGCAGAGTGAGGATTGCATTATCCAGCAGCTGTATAATAAGCTATCTTTTAAGCGATGTCCAACCAGGACGCTAAGACTCACATATACTATGTGGAAGGAATTATGAACGCATAATACATGGATGTTCATTACACCCAAAGAAACTACTGTATTTGTGAATTGTGGACCAACTCGAGAAGAAGTAATTTTATATGACACGGGTATTATTCACATCACTCCGGACTGCGTCATCCAATCCAAATTCATACTATTGGAATCAAAATTAATCAAGGACACCAAAATAGTGATGCACTTTAGCAAATCAATTGCCACTGTAAACACTTTACTATCAACGCAGGTTCCGATTTATTTTACAAATGAAACCGTCATCCCTCTGAATAAGGATATAATGGAAGTTTTAAATTTCAACCATCACGAAACAGTGGAGGCGCTCATCTGGCTCGAAAGACCATGTAAATTCTACTATATATTTAGAATTTTTATATTTTTTAATTAAATAACAAGACTGAACCGAGTAATTTTATCTTAACTTAATTTATACAGAAATTTCGCTAGCCTAAGCAATAAAAACGAAGCGACAAAGTGCAATATAAAAGAATACCAAAATAAATGTTGACACATAAAAACACAAATATTGTTAACCTAAGCAACAAATGCGAATAATGAAGAAAAATAACTATTTTATGTTGATATCATCACACTCTCTCTCTGGTTTCTATTGCAGATTCTCTTTTTTTTAGCTTCAGTAAATCACATTGTGGTTCCTTCCTTTTGAGATAAAATGTCTTCTTTGTTTCTGATCAATGCTGCTTAAATGATATTTCCGAACTCTCCGCTTTAACATATGTTGTTTTCCTTCATTTAAGATGTGCCGTCAAATTATACGATGAATTATTTGCCACGAAAAACTAAAATTAATTTTAAATTATCCGGTTCGAATAGGACTAAAACGTTCACCACTACTGTATAAAAAAGAGGCTAACTGTGCGAAGAAAACGAACTGTCTCAATAAACGTTATAACACTAAATTCTTTATTCGTTAGAAAATGGTCGTGCCTTACATATGTGCATACATATCATCTTGACATCTGATATTTATTACATGCTAGTTAATATAGGCTATCAATTGTGTTTGATTTGATATTTGATGTACATGTTTTAAGGTTTAAGGATTGATGATCTGATTTTTTATAATGTAACTGCAACAGACCTATTATCATGCATATTTTACATATATGACATGTATATCATACTATATTTAGATTATTAAATTTATATTGTCAGCGAGCCCATTAAGTATTTTTTTTCCGAGTATGTTATTCTTTTTATTTTTATATTTATTTTTATTATTTCTTAGAAGAACCACTGACGTCTCTGAATACACTTATCGAGCATTATTCTGTGCTATTCGTAGATCATAATCTTTTATTTTGTCGTTTACTTTGTCATCCCAGAAATAATTTTGAGCCATTTGCGACATTATTTTTATTCATCCTCTTTTATCCTTACGTCTGTCCAGGTTAAGATTGCTATTCTTACTGGACAGGTGATTACCTAGATTTCGTTTTGAACAGCTAAGGTATTTTTATATTTGTAAAGAGTTGTAAGGAATGTAAGTAATTATATTTAAATATATACACATACACTTGATAAGTAACTTTTCAGAAAATAAAATTGAATTGAAAATGAAATTGATCAATTCTTATTGTCCTGCCACATCTCTGCTTTCCGCGACAACATCATTCTATTTTATTCATCCCTATTTTTTGGGTAGGTGTTCACCTACGAAACAATAGTTTGCTTGCTTGCTGACTGTCGTGTGAACATGATGAGAAAGGAACACAGTTGTTCAGCACCACGTTGTCAAAAGGTGGACGACGATCAGATAGTATCGTGCGACTGCTGCAACCGTTGGTGGCATTTCGCATGTGCTGGCTTCAAACCTAACCTCTTCGATACGGCGACTCCATGGTTCTGCGAAAAGAATGATTGCACAATTAATGCAGAAGAAGAGCAACCGTCTGGTGATGTTCTAAATAGTGAGGTTACGAGTCAACCAACCGACACAAATATACCACCACCTGTCAACGAAAAAGCTGAAGAAGAGAAATCGGTTGTCCTACTGATAGAAACTGAATCGATGGCTCAGGCAGCAACTAAGTTTCATCGCTAATTTAAAATCATTGATGAGGGAGGAAGACCTTAGCAATGGGTACGTACTAACCTGTCTTGCGGCTAATTTGGAGCTAATTAGCTAAGGTTAATTTTGTCGATCTCGCTGAGTTCTTAATGAAGAAAGTAGTCGAACTGTCAAGTTGAAGTCAAGAAATCATCAAAGCCACCAAAGTCAGGTCTTTCTTCAAGGGAAGTTTCTTCAGATTGTACTAATTGTGGTCGAAAACATCTGTTGATTAAATGTCCGGAATTCAAAGATCTAACGGCAGAGCAAAGATTATCCTACGCAAAAGTTAAACCTGTATATTTCTTTTGCTTGGATCCATTGAAACATAATTGGAGCGCTTGGCGGCAACATAAAACATGTGGCATCGAAAATTGCACGGAAGAGTATCACCCATTGTTACGTCAAGTGAAAACTAGCAGTGCAGTTTTAAGAGAAGTTGCAACTCCGTTTGTCACACAAGCGCACATTCTCTCGTCACACATCGAAACAAACTTATCAGTGATATTAAAGATTGCACCAATTCGGATATATGGAGCCGAAAGGAAATTTGTGGACACTTAAGCCTTTTTTGACCATGGGTCATCCCTGACCGTGGTGGAAAGGGAATTGTTCGATGAGCTTGGCCAAGATAACATTCCAGAGGAGAACTCTATTCAGTGGACCAAAGTAGTATCACGGAATTAAGATTATATTCGCATTACATTGGCAGTGTAATGTGTGCGCAACCGTTAACGTTAGTTTTAAGATTTTTATACCGTCAAGGATTTGGATCTGCCCGGTCACGCGATCAATGCCGCTGAATTAAAGCGATAGTATCCTTATCTGCATGGGCTCCTGATATCAGGCGAAATTTTATTGAGATTGAACCAAAAAAACTTCTTGTAGGGCCGAGGTTAACGCCATAGGAAGGATAAAAAACCCCACGCAACAAAGAGCCTTTAAGATGGATGGTACATGGGAAGTCGGCTCCACCTCTGAATGTTGTAGGACATAGCCATGCGAAGTGTATTGGGAAGCTATCAATACACTTTTTACTCCATGATGCGATCAAGTCCGAAGAGAGTTTGCACGAGGTCGTGGAGCATCATTTTACAACTGAAAAATTTGGAGTTTTACCACCTGGAGATGTATGACAGACGTGCTA
Source organism: Volucella inanis (assembly GCA_907269105.1). Lineage (NCBI taxonomy): Eukaryota > Metazoa > Arthropoda > Insecta > Diptera > Syrphidae > Volucella > Volucella inanis. The sequence continues at coordinate 107,246,330 of OU026153.1, read as the reverse complement.
GTCGATAGTATGACAATTAACAACTTAAATGACTCTAGTTCAATTACTTCGATAAAAAAATTGATTTTGGAAAACTTAAAATTAATCTCTCTTTTGAGTTCTGGGAAAATGTTTTTGTTGTTTATATAAAATCCTAAAGTAATCATATATCGAGTTGTGCGTTCACAACTAGCCCAACAAAATCCATAATATGGCTTAAGCCCTGGGTAACAAATTATTTATTAAATAAAATCAAGAAAAAAAAACTAACTAAAAATAAAATGTCTAAGAAATCCAAAAAGTCATTATTTAAAACAAGAATATAAAGAAATGTGTTCAGAATTAAAAAGAGAAATTCCTGTTTCTCATGATAGTCACTACAATAACAAATTCACTTCAGCCAAAGGTAATCTAAGAGGTAACACATGGGCTGTTTGTAAGAGGGGGCACTACTTGAATTAAATCCATACCATTTTCAGTTAGTACCTACCTTCAAAAGATACGTGTATAAATTTGACAGCTGTCGGAGGATTAGTTCTCGAGATATATCGTTGTGAGTGAAGCAACTTTTGTTATTGTGAAAAAAATGGATTCAAAGCAATTTCGTGTGTTGATTTATCATTACTTTTTGATAGCAAAAAATGCAGCCGATGCAAAGAAATTGCTTGATAAGTGTTACCCAGACTCTGTACCAGCCGAACGAACCATTCGCAAGTGGATTGAAAAATTTAAAAGTGGTCATACAAGAACCGAAGATGATGCACGCAGTGGACGTCCAAAAGAGGCTGTTTCAGATGAAAACATCAAAAAAGTCCACAAAATGATTACGAATGACCGTAAAGTGAAGTTGATCGAGATAGTTGAGGCTCTAAGGATATCAAGAAGAAGAGCGTGTTGGATTTATCATACACGAGTATTTGGACATGCGAAAGCTCTGTTCAAAGTGGGTGCCACGTTTGCTCACAGCCGACCAAAAACAACAACGTATTGATGATTCAGAGGAGTGTTTAAAGCTGTTCAACCGCAATAAAGCTGAATTTTTGCGTCGGTATGTGACAATGGATGAAACTTGGCTCCATCCCCTCACACCAGAATCAAGTAGGCAGTCAGCTGAGTGGCGAGCAGGCGACGAACCTCGTCCAAAACGACAAAAATCTCAACAGTCGGCCGGAAAGGTTATGGCATCCGTATTTTGGGATACACATGGAATAATTTTCATCGACTATCTCCAAAAGGGGCAGACTATCAACAGCGACTATTACATTGCGTTGTTGGAGCGTTTGAAGGACGAAATCGCTGAAAAACGGCCGCATTTGAAGAAAAAGAAAGTGCTGTTTCATCAAGACAATGCACCGTGTAACAAGTCGATGAAAACGATGGCATAATTGAATGAATTCAGCTTCGAATTGCTTCCCCATCCACCGTGTTTTCCAGATTTGACCCCAGCGACTATTTCCTGCTCGCAGACCTCAAAAGAATGCTCGCGGGAAAGAGATTTAAGACCGATGAAGAAGTAAACGCCGAAACAGAGGCCTATTTTGAGGTTAAACCGAAATTGTACTACAAAACTGGTATCGAAAGATTGAAAAATCGTTTCAATCAGTGTATCGCCCTCGAAGGCAACTATATTGATAAATAAAGTTGAATTTTGCAAAAAAATTGTGTTTTACTATAAAACGGCACTGACTTTTCAACCCATGTGCGTTGAAGCATATAGCATCCTTAATAAAACGACTGTCATAAAAAAGCCAATTTGTGTACATATTGACAATTGTACGATATCCGACAAACTACTACGATATCTCAAAATATTCTAACGCGTACTATTTATCCAACCTGTGCCATTTGTAGTCCTTCATGTAACCCTGGTAATCCTCTGCATAGTCATAGTTTCTTATTCCAGCCAATAACTTGCACTCAAAAACATTGCATGTTTCTTAGTTATTGTTTTGGTGCACATATTTAATAACAGCATTTTTTCTGGAGTATTTCATGATGCTCTAAAGTGTGCTGATATATTTCCTCTCTTTAGAAAAGGATCTGCTAATCAACTGAGTAATTATAAGCCTATATCACTTTTGCCTTTAATAAGCAAAATCTTCGAAAAAGTTGTGAAAAATTTTTAAATAAAACTAAATTTTCCAGTTCTGTGCAATTTGGTTTTCAGAAGGGTAGATCTACTGAGGAAGCTATTTTATATTTTTGTTCTGAAATTTTTGACAACCTGGAAAAAAGAAGTATTCAGCTGGCTTTTTTGTTGAAATTACTAAAACCTTGAAAATGCTGGTTTTCGACGCTTTATTTGGGAGTGACTCAAATCTTACTTAAACACTAGATCACAAAAAATGAAAATTGATGATACCAGACGCAGAATTAAATTCATTAATCTAGAAGTGCATCAAGGCTCCGTTCTATAATAATGTTTTTCAATTTGGTAGTGCAAAACAGTTTTGATGCCGAGATCTTCTTTCACTCAAGTGACTGCCGAAAATTTACACTCGCACACTGCACTTGCTATACAAGTTTGTCATCTTGCTTTTTTTATAGTTGTGAAAGCTGTAGTGATAATTGTTTCCAAATTGAGACTGTAAATAATTCAAATATTTGGAGCTTCTCATTGACTCAAAGATGACTTTTAAAACCCACATAGAAAATTTGAGAAATTATTTTCGTGGAACTTTCAGAAAATTCTATTTTCTACTCAAGATTTGCTCTATCCAATTGTTGATAAAAATCTATTATGGAATTTTTCATTCTCGATTACAATATGGTATCACCTGCTGGGGAGAAACTCTTACTTCAAAAACACCTTTTGAAGATAATTTTCCGTAATTTATGCTAGTTTTCCATTGTTCAGGGATTTAAAAGTTCTTCCGTTCCGTCATTTATACTGTTATAAAGTGCTAAGAACTTTCTTTAATATGGTAGGTCAGGAAATCTTAATTTCAGACAAGTCTTCAATAACAATTTACGTGGCAATTCCTTAAATCAGGTACATATACCCGTTTTTCGTTCAACCGCGTTTCGTAACTTTTATAGTATTGTTTCATGTAGAGTATTCACTAAACTTCCTCATTCTATCAGAACGATTTCACATTATCCTGCATTTGTGAAATATGTAAAAAATTGGCTTTTTTGCTTTGAGTATTGAATCCTTGTTTGATGTTATGCTCTGATATTCTGGTGTATTGCTTCGCTTTCAATTATCATTTTCTTTAATTACTAACTTACTTAAAATGTCTTAGTTCTTGCTTTTTAATATGTTATGTTTATTATCAGGCTCACCCCACCCACTTTTTTTCTATTATTTTAAGTATTTTTTTAAAAAGTTTTGAAGAGGCATTATCTCTTTTTTTTTTGTATTTAATAGTTATGTCACTATTATTTCTCTAAGAGTTACTGTACTTGATTTTATTTGTGAAAATGAACAAAAATAAAATAATAATAATAGCTAACCCATGGCCTTGAACCGCTTTAGAGATTTGTAAAAGTCTTTGAAGAAAAAGCCCCCATATGTTAGAGTGGAAGAATTAACACTTGCAGGATTGCTTATGAAGGAGAATTAGTGAAGCATTGGTCTAGGGTTTGGTATGCACCCACCTTCATTGTGGAGAATCCGAATAAGTCCCCACCGAAACCGAGGGATGTTTCTGACGTGGCAGCTAAGTTAAACGGGATATCACTCAACATACAATTACTAAAAGGCCAGGACGAGATGGAGATAGCAGTCGTAATTCAAAAGTCTACATTATGAAAGTAATGATGTTTGATCCCAGATGCTAGCCCATATGCGCTCAGTTTGTTAAGAACTTTTTCAACAAGATTATCTGAAAGCGGTAAACGGCTTAACAAAGCGCACGTACGTAGACAATTATTTTAACAGCCTCGATTCGGTAGCCAAGAGCTACTTCAGCTGATTTCAGAAAGTCATATCTATCCTAAGTTGATCAGTATAGATCCGAACAGTTTTGAGTCTATTTTTTCGAAAGTCCTGGGGATGTACTAGCATCCGACGTCAGATGAATTTTGTTGGTGTGCTGTTTCCTATTGTAAGGGCATAAGACAATACAAAAATTTGATTCTGTAAACCAAATCCGAATTCTTACTTCGCAGCTCTGCTTAGTATCGTCGCTGTTTGTGTTTTTTATGTTTGTCTTTTTTATAATAGCTTGGGACCTTAAAATGGATATACCCAATATCTGCGAACTAAACTCTTCGTCTTCGTTGAGACTATTATTCTTCTCTCACCGCAGTCTCGCTATTTACATGCGACGTGATGTAGCTTAGGAAACTTCACCATATAAGTCCCTGTTCCAATCCGGAATTGAATTCCATGTGGTTCTACCTCCGTAAGAAAATTATCCACTAATGTTTTATTTAAGGAAGCCCTGAACTGGACAGAAAATCGACCTTTAACAAGTTTGATGTGCTGTTTACCTTCATATAGTAAAATCGTGATTACGGGCGATTTCAATATACACAATTCTGGGTGGCTTCGAAGTTCTGGGCAAACAACACCCGAAAAACGGTGTGTTGAGATCTTCGCTGCGGAAAACAACTTGACCCAGCTTAAAAATGAGTCCACACGAACACTAGACGTTAATAGTCATACCGCCAACACCCTGGACTTGTTTTAACTTCTCACCCTGATAAGTACACCGTCGATGTGCTCTCCCCTCTAGGCTCGTCGGACCATTGTGTTATACCAGCCAATTTCTCGTACTCCCACCACACAGTTAGAGAAAAGTTTCCTAAAAGAAGCGTATGGTGATACAAGAAAGCCAATTGGAGCGGTGTTAACACCTTCTTTACAAATTTTATCTGGTCATTATCTTTTCTTGATTACCACGTAAATGCCGCTGCTGATCCTTTATCCCTCACCGTATGAGGGAAAACACCTACTGTTGTCCCTCAACATCAGCAACATTCTGCCCCCTTTAAACTTTTAGCCGTAACACCCGTCTCACTATGAATGCTTTACTCTCTAGCCCACTTCGGATGTACTCTAAAATATCGTGGTACGTTCCTAAGCCGTACAACTCGATTATGGAATACCCTGCCTAGCTCCTTATTTCCTATACATTGTAACATTCAAACATTTCATTTAAAACCAATGTTCATCGCTACCTCTCTTTCCATTCTCTCTACTCAAATCCCTACATCATACGTGGCATCTTCTTACAGGAGGTTTGGCGAGAAGGGTTTGCATGGGACCAGCCGATGCTTCAGAGCATAAAATTGCCATAGCTCGATTTCTTGAGAGAACTGCAGAACGTTGAAAAATTTAAGATTCCCCGCAGATACCTATTTTGGAACCCGGACGAATTTAAGAACACTTTAGTAGTATTCGTGGATTTTACAGCAGTGGCCTACCTACGATTCGAAAGAAAAAATGAGGTGGATATTGCCCCTGTCATGGCAAAGGCCAAGGTGGCCCCAGTAAAAAGGTTGTCAGTACCAAAGTTTAAACTGTATGCGACCGTGTTCGGAGCCCGGTTAGCACCACCGTTTAAAGCACCTACTCGATATCTGTTGATGAAACCATCCTCTTGACGGATTTAAAAAGTGTTCGTACAGGACAAGCTCCATAAAATACAAGTTCCCGTTTTTCGTAGCCTGTAGAGTGAGAGAGATCGTGGATTAATCTTCTCTTCACCACTGGTTCAGCCGTACGTCATAGGGCCGTAATACCGATGTTTCAAATATGATGTTATTTTACCGGTATAGGAAACATAAAAAACCCTTCTATTAACAGATATAAGAATCATTGCAATTACAAACACGGCACAGTAAATTTTCTGCGTCAGAAGTGGTAACATCTGATTAGTGCTCGTTAGTTTATTTGTTCATAAGCTGGTGTTGTTTCTAAGGTGAGTTTATTCCGAGAAATTTATTGTCTGTGATATAATTGTGCAATGTATATTCAAATTAAAGGTATGTACAATATTTTTAAAGTAATTATTTTTCCTTAACAATGCGACTATTCATAACTATCTCCGTCAAAACACACCTTCTACTTTTTTTGTTTTTAACCATTTTCCATATTCAATATAATCTCCTATATTCCTAGTTTTAATAACCGCAAAGTCTAGGCGCTCCTAGGTCTAGGTCCAGAACTAGAAATTTTTTTTTTTTAATTTTTTTTTTGCTTTTACAGGTACAACCATTACGTGTTCTTTTACCCGAATGCTTGTTTAAAACAATGTGGATAGCTTAAAAAATTAAAAAAATGAAGCAGAAAGGCTTCGGGACGTGTTTGGACCCCTTGCGAATTATTTACCGGATGCTGAAAATATCCAGACTGATTGCTTGAGAAATCTCCTTTTGAATCTCTGTAAACTGTTTGCCACATATTGAAAGGAATTTAGGAGATCAAAAGAGCTAAGCTAGTGGCCAAATACGAAAGCTAGTTAAATGAGACCGAAGTTTGCATACTTAAAGTATCAGATGGAGAAGTATGTGGAAACTACAACGACAAGCAAAAGAAATCTCTTCAATCTACAAGTGGAACGCGATACAGGAAGGAGTTTGGAGATTGCAGCAAGAGGTCCAAACGTCGCAGATTAGCAGTTTTATCACAGATGGACGATTCCGCTGTAACTACTTTACTTAGCAATTCAAATCAATCAGAAAGTTCTTTGAAATTTAGCACGGATGAAGGTGTTTCATTTATTAATGAAGCTTAGCTTACTAAAAACCAATATTACTAAGAGAAGTGATTCATTCTAAAATACCAAATGTTTTTCCGTCCTATCATAAAGTGCTGGAAGCCAAAATACGTTGCTATCCAACTGATATTCGCGTGACGGAATCTTCTACTGAAATCAATTTGCAATCATTGTTAGATCCTACATCAAGTCGCATTGTTGAATCTCAAAAGGCTGTGTTTGAAAGTCTTCATGAACCTAAGGATGACTTAGTTTTAATTGGTAAATGGTGTTTTGTTAGCAGCACAGGCCATAGTGAATATAAGCAGAAATTTCCAGATTTAACTGAAGAAATCGAAGATTCGATTTTTTTTTTTGTCATATCTTATGTACCTCTTCAACTTGTTTATAAAATAAATACCTGTGATGAATCAATCATTTGGAAAAACCTACGCCCTTCTTCTACTAGGTGGTGCAGACCAATTCGTTTTCAATTTACAAAAGAAACAAAGGAAGTCACCTTGCAAGAAGAAGTTTATTTCAAAGGCCAAATTACCCAGTTAGTCCCTACTTCAGTGCTTATTAATGGCCACGAAATTAAAATCACCCATTCCTTACAATTGACTATGGTAGATGGTTAAGTCTGTTCTGCACTTAGCGACTTATCTACAGGTATTTGCTACATGTGTGGTGCAACACCAAAAGAGGTGAACGTTTTAAATATATGCTTAAAAGAGATAAATTTGAGTTTGGCTTATCTCATCTGCATTCATACATTAGATTTTTCGAGTATTTTATTCACGTTTGTTATCGAATTAATATAAAAAAGTGGCAAGCGCGTTCTGCAGAAAATAAAGCTAGTCTTGTTCAGAGAAAAGAGCTAGTTCAACGGGAATTTAGGGAAAAATTAGGTTTAATTGTAGACAAACCTCGAAGTGGAGGAAGTGGCACATCCAATGATTTAAACACAGCACGTACATAGTTATGGAAAAACTTTTCAGTTCACTTTTCAGTCCATGCTAAGATACTGTATACTGCCATTTGGAGTTTTTTGTTGCTATTTCCACAGCAAGTACAGCAGTGTCATCTTCAAAAGTTGCTATGTGATTTCTCCACTTTCAAGCAGGTCGCTAGTGAATAAGAGGTATAGCACTGGACCTTATACACTGCCTTGTGTTTAGTACTCTGTCTTTTGTTTAATTCCAAAGAATCGATCTGATATATAGGGTAATTAATAGTGGAGGTTTGGTTTATAATGTAAAATTAAACACATAAATTTGAAAGTGAACTTAAAATTTTTTTTATTTGGTACCTAGACTGGTATCTCGCGGATAACACGAGTAATGTTGGCTTCAAAAGCGTTAATCGAAGCTGGCTTATTCCTGAAGACCTGAGACTTTACGTACCCCAGAGAAAATAGTAAAAAGGTGTGATATCGCACAATCTAGGCAGCAAATTTACCGTAGCAAAACGTGAAATTAAGTGCTCACTAAAATGATTTCACAACAAGTCCATTGTTTCACGCGCTGTATGGCTCGTAGCCCCGTCTTGTTGAAACCAGAGCTCACCGAGACCATGTGCCTGAATTTCAGGAAGCACATAGTCCGTTAACATGGCGCGATAACGGTTACCATTGACGGTTACATTCTGATATACCTCATATTTGAAGAAATATTGACTAATGATTCCACCAACCCATACACCAAACCATACTGTTGTTTTTAATGTAATGGTAACCCTTTGTACTCTTCGGGTTGCTCATCAGCCCAAATATGGCAATTTTGTTTATTAACGTATCTATTGAGCCAGACATGAGCTTCATCACTGAACAAAATTTCACGATAAAACACCGGATTTTGATTGAGAGCCCATTCACTGAAAATATGACGCAAATTCAAGTCGCCTGGCTTCAAGTTGAATTTTGTACGCTTTTAGGCGGAGATCCTCACATAAAACACGACAAGTTGTCGAATACGCCAAGCCAAGCTGCTGAGAACGACGACGAATCGATTCGTTATGGTCTTCGCGTACACCCTCAGCTACAGCTATAGTCTCTTCACTACGTGCTGGATGTGGTCTAATCGGTCGAGTATCATCCACTAATGTAAACTGGGACTCAAATTTGCGAATGATATTGGCAACAGTGATTTCATTAGGTCGATTATGCGCACCGTTAGTTCCTCGAATCGCACGAAAAACATTTCTCACAGAACAGCTGAACAATTTGGAGACGCTGTTGTTATGTAAGTCTTTCCATGATGACTTGCCAAACGATACTGAACAGAAATGACAGAGCAGTTTGATAGGAATCGTACGTGATCTGTCAAAAAAAAACCTATTGAAAATTAAAACTCACGATGAATAACCCTATATATGACACCCGAATTGTTGAAAGCTGCTTTGGCAGTTGCCTTTGTAATTTCTTGATCTGTCTCTTGTGCCAGACTTTACCGAAAGCTTGTGCTATATCAAGAAATATTGTAGAGTACACTTGTTTTTCTTCAAATACTTTTTCTATTTTATCTATGATTCTATGGACTTGATCAATTGTAGAGTACTTAGTTCTAAATCCAAATTGGTGGATTGGGACCAGCGATTTTTCATAATTTTTTGTTTTTTTTTTTTTTGCTGAATAACTTGGACAACATTGGTAGTGTTGATATTCGGTGGTATAAAGTTACTTTGGTAGGTGGTTTACCTGTTTTTTTTATATTTTTTTTTTTTAATTTTATTTATTTCATTTATTTGTGGACCGTACATTAAGAATTACATTCTCATTATTTGTACTTACTCATATAAATTTAACATTAAGGTATATAGGTTATAGTTTCAATAAAAAAAAATGTTTATATATATTTTTAAGTTAATATGAGTCGACAAAAATTGCTATCAATCAAAAATGTGGTTAGTAGGATTACTTTTTACAAAAGAAACAAGCAAATTTTTAAAAATAATAAGCGAACTAGATTGATGTATGTATATTGGTATGGAGTTTCAAAGTCTTATAGCATGAACAAAAAATAAACACTTGGAACACTATTCATTATTGCAACATAATATAAACTCAACCTCAAAATCTCAATTACTTCACATTTAAATTCCGATTTACAGTATATGGCACCCCCATCACCACGTTTCGAGTTTCTGTCGTTACGTAAGATATAATATCCTAGTATATCAATAGTATAATTTCTCATATTCTCATTAAAACAATTTTTGGTAATGCAAATAAAATCAATTGATCCCTCCGAGAAACAATCACGTAACTCGCCAATGTGTGCGGGTATACTTTTCGTATTAAAGTTAGATATTTTTAGCCCATTTGCAAATTTGCTGAACATGTTAAGCATAACGCGAGGAATACAACAACTGTTCACACCATAAGAATTCATTTAAAAAATAAATAAAAATATGTAAATTAAAAAAAGGAATAAAACACAAATAGCGAATATATAAAAAAAAAAGTAAACAATAAGTTATTTTAAAACAAGAAAAAACATAAATTTATAACGAAAGCAAAATATATATAAAAAGAAGAAATAAAAACAAAAATACTACTATTAAAAGTGCCGACTCAAAGACTTCTTTTCCACCAACCACCATCTCTCCGCTTTATGTGCACCAAATCACTTTGTTCTAACAGCAAACATTTTACCAAGCCGACGCAGTTTAAGGGATTCGTGCAGAATTGCATTGTTCATTGGCGTTAAACTTTAATTAATGTAGACGGCATCATTTGATGTGAGCCCTTCCATCTCTGATAAGTGCAACCGATGCTAAGACCTGTAGGCAAATAGAAAAACGCGCTGTTCTTCTTGCTTGACAAGATAGTCGAACAATTATAGTGCCTTCCATTAGCATTACGTGAAGCAGTGGCAGTTGTTGTTTTTGGCTTTGTTCTGAAAAAGTCATAGTATGGAAAGCGTTTGTGTTTGATGTTGTCACCTAGTTTTTTGACGATATCGTTGGTGTTTTCATTCTCAGCATACGGGATACCTCTTATGACCAAATCACTGAGTCTCTGCGAGCGCTGAATTTCATCAATTTGTTCTCTTAAGAAGGGGTTCTCTGCATTCTACGTTGAAAGTTCAATGTTCATTTCCAGAATTTTGTTTAGATTCGAAGTGATTCGATCCTCTGCTACCTTTAGCAAAATCATCATTTGCCTCGTAATACTCTTTTCCATCTATGCAAATTCCGCAGTCAGTGAGCTGGATGATTTTCCCGCGTTGAGGGTGATGAGCTTGTTGGTAGGAGTATTATTTCCGTTGACGAACATTGTAGGCAAAGAGAGTAAATAACTGCAGCAGGAAAAAATCAATGCAAGTTTTGATAAAACTCGCGAAATTAAATTAAAATGAAAAAGAAGTACCGATTTCGAGAATCAAGTATCGGGGATAAATATTTCTAAGCAGCAAACTTACTAATGAATTTTTAATTGGAACGGCAATTGAAGTCTACTCACTAGATACCATACTCTGTTTTGATATCAGCTCCGCGACCTTCCATACGCTTGGCACATATCCTAGCTTAAATGCAGCATTTATAATCTGCCCTAGTTTTTTTAAGCCTTTACGTGGAAATTGTTTTAAAATTTTTCCTGTGATCAAATGAAACTCCGGCGCCTTTTTTATATCTATGCCTTCTTTAATTTCTTTGGCAAATTCTTCAGCTGTTACGGGCTGAATAGGTCTATCTTTTTCGCACCTTACTTCGGTTCCTTGATAATCTTTATATTCATAAGGTTTGATAGTTTTCAAGATACTCTGCAAAAGTGTTTTCTTTTTCTTGACTGCTTTTTGCCTAGTTGCCTTCTCTGGTTTTTACTGGCGAAATGTGAGCTATTGGCCTGTTCATTTTCCTTGTTGCCTTCCAGAGCGAGCAGTCTGTACTAGCATCATTTGTAAGACTGGTAAGGTAAGTTTTTAAATATTCTTTATTAAATTCTCTTACAGATTTTCTGAGCCTATTATTTCTAATAGCTTTCCTCTTTTCTGTAATAATTTGACATATTTTGCGAGGAAAGAGTTTTGCTTAATCTTATTTTGGGGTTTGGGAGTTGCAGCTCATGCAGCTTTTTGTATATTCAGTGTAAATATTTGCACTGCTTTTTCTAGTTCATTTTCAGTTTGAATAGCTAATGATATTTGGATACTTTCTTCAAACTTCTGTCTGAAGTAGTTGCAATCTGTCAGTCAATTAACTAGTTTAGGACTATGTTCTTAACGATTATTTTCTCGCCAAGTGTAATAAGTATTGAGGAATGATCTGATTAATGATCAGGCCCTCCTACATTTGTTTTATTTAAGATTATGTTTTTAGATATAAAGAAATCAACAAGATCTGGGTTTTATTCTTATCTGTTGGCCAATAAGTAGGTTTTCCCGTTGAGTGATGTTGAGAGCCATCTTCTTTAATATGTTCATATATGTAGCTCTCTGCCTCTAGTGTTTGTTAATTTAGATTCCCAATATTTATTCTTGGCATTAAAATCCCCTCTCGCAATTAATCTATTGTGAAATATGCGGAAAAGACTTTCAAAATCAATTTTCTTTAATCTATAGCTAGGAGAGCAATATTTGACCACTTCTCGTTGTTATGCTTCCTTTTTAGCATTTTGTGCTAAATATCTTTTGTTTTTTGTCTTTTGGAAGTTGAATTTATTTTGCAACTAAACATCCTCTATAATTAGCAGGATGATTTTCACTACAGTCTGCACATTTAGAATGCTCATTTTTTTCCTCAAACATTCTTTGGTGTGGTGGCTTCCTGCACACTTTACACATCTTGGGTTTCAGCTCCAGTATTTATGCGTATGCCCATACCTTTGACAACTTTTCATTGCGGCACTAATTTCGGTTTACGTAAGGTATGAATATCAACTTTCATCCCAAGTATGTTTTTAATGCCATATATTTTTTCTTTATCTTCGTCATGTTTAAAGCTGAGTACAAAGATTGGAAGCGGTACTTTACTTTTAAGTTTAAGCATTTTTACAACTTCCAATATTTTAAAATCTGTGTCTTTTAACTCTTTTTGTATGCTTTCGGGTGAGCATGAGCAATGCAATTTTTTTACTACATCCTGCATTGGTCTGGTATTCTTATTCTCATAAGAATACTATTGCACTTTTTTTGGTTTAGGAATTTAATGAGGTTTCTATATCCCTCTTCTTCAACCACATTAATTTTGATGTTATTATTGTTAATTAGTGCTGTAGTAGCAATAATATGGACGCTAATCAAAATTTTGCATTTTGTTTTCTTTGTTTGAAGCATCCACAGTGACTGTGCAGCTTTCTATTGGGGATGTGACTTTTGGAGATGTACTCATTTTCCTTTTTTTTTTTTTTTTATTCTCCATATGTCGATGTCCTTCCGTCTCTTTTTGTAGTTCTTCTTCATCTTCATCATCAGGTTGGACATTCACTTTGTTTTGGTTTTTGATTTCTTCTTTCAACGATTGCAACTCTTACTTAAGATTGGTTAATTCTTTGAGCCGTGTCTCATTGAGTTGCTTAAACCCACCTCTTTCTTCATATGTTTTTAAATATTTCGCTTTCAATATTTCCACATTTTCTTCTTTTTAGATGGGGGTGTTCTCCTACCCTCCTCCTCCTTACCCTTTTTCTTCTCCCAAAATGGTCATCATTAAGCAATAAATGGTCCCCCACAGAGTCAATCGGACCGACCTCCGAAAAGGGTGGATTTACCAGTGTAACTGGCATACCACCTAGGGTAATAATATCTTTTGTTTTGTTCATTGCATATTTGTTTTTAACTTTTGTGAAAATTTTAAACTTTTGGATTTTTTATTTATATAGAGAACAGACACTGACCATAGAGCCGCCTATTATGGGTCAGACGCTTCTGGATTTTTGTGACTATGGTCCGCGGGTCGTTACGCCCGTTACCTCTCGTAAGAGAAGTACCCTTGCGGTGAAAGGAATGAAGACTTCTCTCGGTGAATACCCAGCAAAATATGAAGGGGTCCTGTGGAGCTTCATACCAGCTTATTCGCCGTGGAGCCTGGGAACGTGTTATTCTTGTGAAGTGAGCGTCGATTTTCTTCTAAGGGGAATAATTCCACTTGAAGATGTGTTACGGAATGCCCTCTTAGAAGCACAAAGTCAAATCAATCGTCGATCTTTGACTCACCTTGCAGTTCATCCAGAAGTCACCAAGCCGCTTACGCACAGTTCGGGGAGGACGATAGAGACGTAACTGCTGCCTGAGTATTTTCGGAAAAAGATCTAGAAGGAGAAGGAGACGTAGTCATCATCGTAGATGTAAATGAAATTCGTTCAGATTGGAAATTAGGGCGCGTAGTAAAGGTGTATCCTGTTCGGTTGGCAAACAAAATGATTAAATTGAGAAGGGCTGTTGGCAGGCTTGCTGTTTTGGATTCTTCAGCCCATAAGCGAATCACCGACGTCTCTGAACGCACTTATCGAGCATTATTCTTCTGTTCTAGTCGTAGATTGTAATTTTTTTGTCATTTAAAAGTAATATTACTCCATTTGCGACATTGTCTTTATTCGTTTTCTTTTATTCTTACGTCTGGCCAGATAACCACTGCCATTCTTTATGGACAGTTGTTCACGTAGATGTAGTAGTGAGCATTCGTCGGGGCTTTCGCTAACGTATTTTAATATTTGTAAACGTTGTAAGAAATGTAAGCAATTATATTTAAATATAAGTACATTAATCTGATAATATGTTTTTCAGAAAATAAAATTGAATTTCTCCAAAGGAAATTGATCAATTTTTATTGTACTGTCCCCCGTGCCAACAATAAAATAATATTGAAAGTACATAATTTAAAACTTTTTTTGACAAAATGGGCGCCGTAGTCCACTTTCGGAAGAATATGTAGAATGGGACGCATCTATATTAATTTGCGTACACTCTCCCGTCGTTATTTTTGAATCCAGAACAATGAAAAAAAAATTGTTTTATTAATGACAAGTACAATTCATATTTGAACCTCGAAAATGTGCAAACAATTTAAAATGTACAGTCAATTAAAAATTTTAAAACGCAAGTATGCAACATCAGAGAACGTGTTTTCGAGTTATCGTGTACAAGGATTCAGAAAACATTGCGTAAAAAAAATGCGCTCATCGCTTCCGATGTAAGGGTATGAAGTGATCGTCAAGATACAAATATTTTGATAGGGAACATATCTTTTGAACGGGCCTTAATTCTTTTTGTTTGGTTGCTATGACACCTGTCAAACATATTTAGTATATATCAAGTCATTGAGCAAACAACATCATATTTTTTCATCGTGTTGAAAATGTCGAATTTTGTACCAGAAAATGATGACTTGCGGAAGAAGTCAGAAACAACATGCAAAAGATGTTTTCAATCGTTCAGAGACAACGATTTTGATGTGAGAAATGAAGAACCTGGAAGACCACCTCAAAATTTTGAAGGCGCCGAGTTGCAAAAGATATTGGACAAAGGTGACACTTTGAGTCAGAAACATATGGTAGAAATGTTTATTGTTGCACAACAAATAATTTCTGACTGTTTAAAGGCATGAAAGACAGATGGAAAACCGAAAAACCACTTGTGAAATTTTGCTTCAAAGACACGATAAAAAATCAGTTTTGCATCAAATTGTTACTGGCGATGAAAAATGGACTTATTTTCAGAATCCTGAATGGTAAAAATCATGGGTTAATCCGGGACAACCATCAACTTCGACTGCAAAACCATATCGATTCTGCAAGAAGACAATGCTGTGTGTCTGATAGTACCAAAAAGATGTGGTGTACCACGAGCTCCTAAAACCTGGTGAAACCGTTAATACAGATCGCTACCGACAACAAATGATCAATTCGAACTAAGCATTGATCGAAAAACGACCAGAATGGGTCAGAAGACACCGCAAGGTAATTTTGCTCTATAACAATGCACCTGCACACAAAGCAAGAGTGGTTCAGGATACAACCGAAGCACTTGGCTGGGATCTGCAACCCCACTCGCCGTATTCACCAGACTCGGATCATTCCGACTACCATTTGTTTTCATCGATGGGACACGCATTAGCTGAGCAGCACTTCCAATCCTACGAGGAAGTCAAAAATTGGGTGACTTTTCGCTTTGCTTCAAGGGGCGCACAGTTTTATTGGCGTGGAATCCATTAATTGCCTGAAAGATGGGAATAATTTGTAGCTAGCAATGGCCAATACTTTGAATAACATGGTTTTTACTTTCCCATTAAAAATTAGTGTTTTATTTTCACAAAAAAGACTCTCACTTCATACCTGTACACCCGGTATATAGTACATAACAAAATTGAACATTTACTTCAGATTCTTACTTAAAATTAGTTGATGCTTTTTCAGAGTATTAAAAAAGATAAAAGAGGATGAAATTGGTGACGTAAATAATGAATAATATGTAAGTAAAATTAAATGAACACTTGTATTACGAAAACAAAACTAGTTATTTAAATTAGAAGTCAAATTATGCTTTTTGTTGCAAACGATTATATAATCTTGCCAGATTAACGTTGCCGCAAGTGCTATAAAACTTTAAAAAAAAAATTTAATTTTATACAAAAAAAAACAATTCATCAAACAAATAAATGATGCAGCACGACTTTCACTTACTCGAGAAATTAGCTGACTTTTGACGTTTTCTTATCTACCTGCAATTTCAGGAAGAAATTAAAATCCATTCCACAGCCTTACGATATTTTACGATATTTTTCAGAATCCCTTAACTAACTTTTCCTTATGATTCGGAATACGCTCAGTATTAATGATAAACAATTTTTTCGAACTCGCACTGGTATTTACATCTGCTTCTAATGGAAGCTAATGTGGAAGCTTTCAATAAATTAAACACAAGTTTATTGTGAAATCAATGTAGAATTTTATTGATTAATGAAGTTTGATCTATGGCAATTATGAATGAAACACAACATCGTTCACGTGACCAAAACAGCTTCAGTTGCAAGCGACCATCCAAAGATCAAAATTATCGATTACTTTTTGAAGAATAAGTAGGTCAATGGCTCCAATTTCAGTTTGGATGTTATGTTTGATTACCTGAATTATCGCTTGGTTATTGGCATAGGCCTTACTCTTTAAATAACTCCACAGGAAGAATTCTGAAGATAACAAATCGCATGACTTTGGAAGGCAATAAACTTCCTCTCCGACGCAATGAAGTGATTGATTGATGGCTTGTGTGGGCACTATCCTGTTACAGCCAGAGATTGTCCAGACCAAATAAAATGAATTCTATACACAACGTTTATTTTCTATTCAGTAATATTTTTGGATGCATTTCTTATTGGTGAATCTCGTATAGGTCTCTCGACAATTTTATTTATTAACGTACCCATCCATCTAAAACAAGGATTCATCGGAAAAGGTGAAATTAGATGACAAATTGTCCTGGTGATTCAACATCCAGTTAACACATTAGCGATGTCGTAGATGGTCCAAAAACTTCAATTGTTATGTAATTTGAATATTCGAGAGGTGGAATTAAAGATCCACTTTTAAAAATTGCCGTAAATTGTATAAGTGAAGCCGAATTGTTGAATTCGCAGACGAATTGAGGTTCCTGGCGGATGCTGGCAGAGCATGCTGATATGGAGTTTGATCCGATATCCAACCAGTTTATGTTGACCGAAAAATTCACAAATTGTACAAAATATTACTTTGACAGAACGCTCATTTTCCTAATAAAATTGAATAACAAAAATGCGTTGTTGCGTGGTAAACGACTCCATGACTAGATTTCCAAAAATTGTGTTATATCTTTCAAAAGATCAACCACATTGAATTCAGTAAATGACAGCAATTGACAACCAACATCCAGACAATCTGTTGTTTTCACTTTATTATTATTATTATTTTGTTTTTTGCAACGGTCCAGCACGAAATAATCAACCCTCGACCCATGTGTTGTTCTGTCAGATAGGTGGTCTTCAGCCTTGACTAGAGCCAAGGAATTCCTCCCCGTGCCTTGCACTTGCATTGCACTTCCGGACAAAATAAAGCACACTTTTCTGATTTTAGCTTTTAATGAGCGCTTTGCAGCCTCAAACGTCTTACCTATGACGATAACGTCGTCTAGATACACTAGACAGGTTGTCCACGTGGGCTCTTGCAAAGTTTGTTCCATTATACGCTCGAAAGTGGCCGCAGCGTTGCACAGTCCATACGGCATCACTGCCAAAAATGGATTCTCGAAAGTGGTTAGCTGTCCTTTTTGGGGATATCGTTGAGAAGTCAGCAATCCATACAAAACCCCGTGCTGTCGTCTTTCTTTTTCACGAGGACCATTGGAGATGCCCATAGACTCTGCGATTCTTCAATCAGTCCCTCAATTTTCAACTTCGACACCATTTCGGCAACTTCTGTTTCCTTTGCCAATGGAAGACGCTTTGGATTGAACACACGCGACCGTGTTGCACAACGTGTTTCCGTTGTGGTCAATATAGGTCTTTTTCTTTTGGTCTTTTTCAACTTAACAGTGAATGTCTTTGGATTTGGAATCCTTACAGGAATACTGTTGTTCTTCGGTTTTTACTAAGGTTATTCCCACCAAGAAGTCTCTCCTATTTTCTAGCTCCATCAAATAGAATCCAAGTTATCATCTTCTGGCTCCCGAGCAGCAGGGACATCGCGAACGTAAAGTATCCGTGAGTTAAGGAATCGTTTGAAAGTGCACAAACGCGCTTAGTGATAGTTAAGTGTACCGCAGTAGGCTGTTACAACAGAGATAAGATCTCTACGAAACGGCTAAAAAGGAGTAATTCACCCCCTCTAAAGAGCATCATAAAGGCGACTACAACAGAGGACCTTTACGAAGGAGCCAACAAGGAACAACTCATCCTTCGACAACGTGATGCGTGAAAGTACATTTTAGAGATAAAACGACCTTTATAGAATATAGCAAACCAATCGTAAGTGTCACAGTTAATTAAGTAAAACCTTAGGTACACAGATTGATGTTACACCAATACAAATTTATAAGATAAATAAAAATAAAGTAATTTTAAGGAAATAAGAAATCAAACAACAGTAATAAATAAAAAAAATTGAAACAAAAACAAACTTCTTACGCGAAAGTACATTTTAAAGATAAAGCGAACTTTATAGAATATAGCAACCTAATCGTAAATGTAACTATTTACTAAGTAAAGCTTTAGGTACACAGATTGATGTCACACCAACACAAATTTATAATATAGACAAAAATAAAGGAAAGAATTATTTCAACTCAGTTGTTATTTTTGCCATAATATTATAATATAGTCCTAAGCATACAAATTACTGTCACACAAACATAAATTTCATATGAAATTTTACCTCGAATCTAACAAATTTAATTTCAAATTTATAACCCTTAGTTTGCAATCCACTCTAAGTGTTTAACTTGAACACCTTACCTTAAGAACATAAATTACTATTGTTTGGCCCAATAGAAGCACTTCAAACAGCTGTTGTCCAGCTTGCTGGAGCAGTGAATGCTCAAATTAAGAGAATTAAGAAAATAGAGCAAAAGCTTAGGTCAATAGAACTTTCTATCAGACCCAAATCCAACAACTTCTGCAATCCGTTGAAGCGAAGAAGATCTTAAAGAGATCAGCAGATTACCTGACGGGGTTAAGGATCTCCAAACATTCGATGGTAATCCAGTATATATCTCTTGGATCCACAATAAGGGATTATGAGATCGTTAGGGAAAAGCCCATCTATAGAGCCATTCTACAGAGTATCAGGCAAAAGATTAGAGACGGGGCTAAAACGTCCCTAATCTCCTACATTATTTTCGATAATGACTGGGCATCGATCAAGAAATGCTTATCCCTACACTATGCGGATAAAAGGGATATCCGCACCCTTGAGCATCAACTTAACATTTTATCACAAGGCAACTTAAATATTGATGAATTCTATGCATCGGTGAATCATCAATTTTCACTAATCATTAATAAGATAAAAACGAGAGATAATAATCCTGAAACTATCCAAGCTCTCGTTGACAATTACAGCAATCGTATTCATTAGATGACTTAACGGATACTTCTCCAAAAAGTTCATTATCCAAAAGCCGCAAAATCTCCCAGAAGCTTACGCTTTGTGTTTAGAAATCCAGAAATTAAATTACAGGAGTATATGCTATACATCAGCAAAATAGTTATAACTCTAAAACAACTCCGATATATTAGATTTTTTCCCAGAACAGACATGGTCAATCTAAACCAGTAAATCAGAAAACTTTAACACCACAGCAAAGCAACATGGCCTATAATATCCATCACAATCAGCATCATATGAGGCAATCCCAGCAACCGAGGCCACAGAGGACCAGTATTCCACCTCCAAGACCAACACAGCCTAAGCCTCCAGTCCCTGGAAACGTCAGGGAATTTTAGACACAGGCCGAAAAACGTAAAATTTTCTATTGCGATAAAAGGGTGGTTATCTTGTTAAGTAGGTCACACAGATTACGCACATGTATAATTTGTTGATGACAGACCATTAATTTGCTGTAGAGAGGCATTTTTCCACCTACTGAGATGTGTCTAAAATCTACTAAACGTCAGTTCAGTATCGGCAAGCCAATTATATAAACAGATCTGCTATACCAGCGCAGCTCGGTCAATACCAACAAGCATATAACGAACAATTTCAAGATAATTCCAATAATCACCACCCCCCAAAAAAGGCAAAGATTGTTTAATATACAAACCCAGGATGAAGAAAAATATCTTAAAAATTATGAACAAGAGCTTGCTAAAGAAGATAGCGCTGAACCTCAATTAATATAGAAGAACCAGAGGCAGAACCCTCCGAGTTATATTTAATGATAGACGCCTGTATAGCATACCCTACTTAAGATATGTCACTAAAGAAGGCCATGTCCTTAAGTTTCTAGTAGATACGGGTGCAAATAAAAACTTTCAGTTCGTAAGTACTGTTCTCCGAGTTCGGACGTGTTTTCGTTTTGCTCCGCATTAAACTTTTAAATATAATTTATTTTTTCCCCTTCCATATCTTTACTTCTGCTATCAGTTTCACGACATTACCCCAAGTGCTGACTGTCTCTTTGGTTTTTTTTTTTGGCTAACCTCAATTTTTCGTGCTCAATAACTGCCGCATTGCCACTTCTAATATCGTTTCCGCATATATTTAGTACATTACCCCAAACGTTGACCAATTTTCCAATTTTTTTCTTTACCCTTTTCGTTTACTTTTGTTAAAATTGCCATGTTTTGCGGAATCACTAACTGCCCAATCTTTGATCTCAATGCTGACTTTGTTACTTGTAAGGGAATCTGTGGAAAATCATTCCATGCAATTTGTGTAGGATTACATAAAAGAAATACCGTATATAATGACTCTTTCCAAAAAAGTCTCACAAAAATGATTACGACGAATCAGTCCAATTTAGAAAGTAGTGTCAGTAACGCTGATGAATTAGGCAACTCGGTTCTGTCCTCAACCGATGTAATTAAGTCCATGCTCACCAACATCGAAAAACAATCTGCAAGTCTGCTCGAGATTAATACTGCGATCAATGATCTCAAAGCAGTTTGTTCCGCCCAAAACATTTCTAACAAAAACTGTGCGAATGAATAAACAGCCTGCATGAAGATCTTGAGACTCATTTTCAATCCACCTCAAAGAAACAACCATCTCTAATGCAGCCTGATCCAATGTTCGAAGTAATCTTTGATAGAATCAACGGTGTTGGTGACATCTAGCTGCAGCACAATCAACCATTTTCGATATCGAGAATCATATCGAAACGGTAAGCAACAAAATTGACAATTCACCAATCCACACACAACACCACCAGAATGTAAACTACAATACATCATTTTGGCTGAATTACTGGAAACCGAAGTCGACCCACTTTCACCACCACATCCTCGTCCACCACGGTTAAATAAACCTACAAATTCTCCCACTGCCCCTTCAATACAAGAGACCGAAACTGTTACTCCTCCCCTCGCCCCCATCAGCAATTGTGAAATGTTCCTGCCCTCTCACCACAAAGGTAATCGAAGCTTTAAACTCGACCTACCTACTAGAAACGAATGGTTATTTAAAAACCCTGCTGGTGCTAATTTCTACGTTGGAAAGATGCGCATTTGTAAATGGATCGACACACCTACCAAGAAACAGGATAAAAAGAAGCTTAATTCTAAGTTACCTAATCCCGATTCCAACTCCCGTCGCAAACCGGACTCTAATAAAATACCGAAACCCGTCCCAAACCGTCCCAAACCTGACTCTACACCGGAAACCGTTTCCAGCTCCCGTTCCAAATCTATCCCTAATTGGAGATTTAAAACTAACAAATTCCCTAATTTCACACCTCCCACTCACATCCCGAACCGACTTCATCAGTCCTCCAATTATATTGCACCTGCAGCTTCTGTTCCACCCAAGCCCCCGCGTCAACGCGTTTCTTTCAAATTAACACCAACCGGTCACACTAACTCCTCTGAAATACCTAACCCATCTGCACATGCCCCAACTATCACTTCTTAAAACCGGAGCTAAATATCCCAATTTCATTAGTTCTCATATTATAAATCCCTCATCTGCAAATGTGTCTAAAGCCCCTTCAATAACCGCTGCTTCACCATGAACATCTCCGTCCACTCGCCCCCCCCCCCCCCCCTTCTGCCAACCGTTGTTAAAATAACTCAACAGACTTTTGACACAACAGAATGTCGTTATGCACTTTCTAGGCTTAGAGAAAAAAAGACGTACGAGAATATACGTCTCCTTCTAGCATGTCTGCATGGCAAATCAGACACAGTTTGTTATGAGGGAAAAACCAAAACAAACGTCATGGTCTCCATACAGCAAGAAGGTCTCCCTACTAACCTTACAAGTCTGAGGAACTTATATATTAAGTTCCACGAGATTTTCAATATGTCTCCTCAAAAAGTCTCAGACTATGTGTAACTATGTGCACTCAAAAAGAATCTCACACCTCCAACGGAGCCCAGCTGACAACGACAAATTTTTTCGTCCCTAAGGTGTTTCGACCTCCACTCCTACGCCCTCTCGAAATAACCTTCCTCTTACCTTCTACTATCAAAAGGTTAGAGGACTGCGATCTAAGACCCGTGCCGTCTTGCGTCAATCTTACGCTCTCCCATTTGAGGTCTACGCTCTGACCGAACTAATCTAATTTCCGATATAAAGAATCAGGAATTATTCCCCCCTAGTTGTTTCAATATTTTTCGAGACGACGATCTGACTCGTTCAAATGATGGCTCTCCCTGTCGAGGTGTTCTATTGGCCGTCCGCAATGACCTAAACTCTTCACCAATCGCTGTTTCTACTTGTTCTAAGATTGACTACGTTTCAATAAAGATAGCTCTCGCCTGTATGTCCCTGTACGTTATGTGTTTTTACATCCTACCCGCACAACCAATCGAATGCTACCAACTCGCCATCGATGCAATTGATCAAATAATTAACTTATCTGATCCTCTCGATTAAATCATTGTATTCGGAGATTTCAATCTACCCCAGCTGCA
The DNA here is from genome assembly GCA_907269105.1 of Volucella inanis. Classification (NCBI taxonomy): domain Eukaryota; kingdom Metazoa; phylum Arthropoda; class Insecta; order Diptera; family Syrphidae; genus Volucella; species Volucella inanis. Next base: position 107,223,165 of record OU026153.1, on the reverse strand, counting down.
CTGGACTCAATCTGTTGACGAATCTTATTTTATAGGTAAGCCTACCTCGAGTAAAGAATGTCTCTTCTTGGACGAGCTCACAGATTCTAGCTTATGCCAAATTAGTGGCGTCCCCATCTATATGGGCAATTAGGCCTCATTTTCACCACTGATCCCATAAACTCCTCTGTCTCGCTCTGTCCCCTTTCACTATCGACCATTGATAACTTTCATCCACCACTTCTTCTTTCTCTTTTCCACCACTCTCCTATTCGCCCCACCCCATCTGTAACCGCCTCCTCTTACGACTTTCATAAAGCGAATTTCAGCAAAATTAACGCATATCTTAGTGAGTGTACTTTTGATTTCGCCAATATGTTCCTAAAAAGTGCTCTCTCTATTTTCTACAGAGAATTATTCAATTCTATTTCTCTCTATGTCCCCTTTTCGCGCAATAAGACACCTTCTACGAGCCCCCCGTGGTATAATCGTAAACTTCGCTCTTTATGTAACAAGAGAAACAAATTATGGGCAGTTTTCCTCCAATCCAACTCTTTTGTTGACTATTCAAACTATCTCGGGGCATACCTTAAATTCGCCCAGCTTTATAACGTTTTCTTATAAACGATCCTAAGTCTTTCTACCAATTCGTTAACTACAAAAAAAAAATCTGACGGTTTTCCTCCATCCCTCTCATACGAAAACACATCATCAACCGATCCGCATACCATAGCCAACTTTTTTGCTACTTTCTTTAAGCAATCTTTTGTCGATAATTCCTTCGTACCGGATCCCTCTTATTTCATGTATTTACTTAACTTCCCCACCAGCCCCTCTATTTCTCAAAGAGATAAATACTTACTCGGCCCAGATATCCTTCCATCCATATTTTTTAAAAAGTGTTCCTCAACACTTTCCCACCCCCTTGCAAATCCCTTCCGATTATCGCTCTCTCAAGGTGAATTTCCAGAAATATGGAAGTCTTCTTTCATAACACCGATTCACAAAAAGGGATTAAAGAGCGAAGTCACTAATTACCGCCCTATAGCTAAACTTTCTCATATACCCAAACTTCTCGAGGTGAAGGTGAAGCCCTAAGCTTCCAGTGCAAATCTTTTATTTTCCCTAGTCAACACGGCTTTCTGAAGGGTAGATAAACTACCACTAATCACGTAGAATTCGTGTCCTCTGTTCTCTCAGCCTTAGAAAGTGGTAAAGAAGTTGACGTTGTAACAACTGATTTCAAAAGGCTTTTGACAAGATATCTCATAGGCTAATCCTCTTCAAATTGTCCGTCCTGGGCTTTGAACCCATTTTGCTTAAATGGATATCTTCTTACCTGGATAATCGTTTTTATAGTGTTCGTTTCAGGTCTGTCCTATCGGCCCCTTTCTTGGCCACTTCAGGTGTTCCTCAGGGTAGTCACCTAGGTCCACTTCTCTTCATCTTAAATATTAACGATCTTGAAAGGGTCATTCAACACTCAGCACTTTCTCTCTATGCTGACGATACCAAATTTTTTAAACCCATTTCTTCACAACATGACTCCAGTCTCCTTCAAATAGATCTAAATAGTTTTTCCACCTGGTGCATCAAGAACTGCTTGGAACTCAATGTCACCAAATGTCAATCGGATACCTTTTCACGTAAGTGCAACATGACTACTCCCAGAATTTACGTCCTCCACGGTCAACCTATATCCCTTGCAATATTATGCGACAGGAAGCTTAATTTCTGCTCGCATATTGATGAGATAATTACTAAAGCAAACTCATCACATGGCTTTGTTAAAAGATCGTCGTCTACAACCCGTACGTAACCAGATCACTATACATCACTTACGTTCGCCCTCTTCTCGAGTACGCTAGCCAAGCGTGGTGTCCCTTCAACGAGTTCATGTATCCCGTATTGAGAGCATCCAATGTCGTTTTCTTCGATTTGCTCTTCGAGGTCTACCTTGGAACGATCCTCTTATCTTACCTCCCTACCAAGACCGTCTCAAACTCATTAACCTGAATACCCTTGAGGAACGAAGGGCCGCAGCTAACATTCTTTTCATTCACCGACTCCTCTCAGGCTCCGTCGATTGCATGTCTCTTAGGCACAGTGCTGAAGAAGGCAGCACGGATTTGTTTCCCCACCACGATGCCCCATTAAATGTTTTAAAGAATCAGTTAGTCTTCTCTCAAGGACGAGAATTATTTGCCCACGAAGAACCACATCCAACTTTCCATAGACACTATATACGCCTTCATAAAATCACAAATGTGAACCTGACCAGGATTCTCAGGGAGAAGCTTAATCCTAATATAGTTAACGCCATAAAAATACCAGAATTATATATACCCCTCCTCAATGACACATATAGGGAAAATTTTAGCAAACTTAAAATCCGCATAACGCAGAGATTAGTAGAAGACTTATGTAACAAAGAGAATAAAATGAGAATCTACCAAGAAGAACATAACATGGCGCAACGCAACGACCAGGAAAACAAGAAACAAATCTTGGAAAAATATTATTTTCCGAAAATAAATAAGTTCATAAAGCAGGTTGCAAGGGCCTGTGATGTAAAACAAGTATGACAGACATCCTTTCAAGGCTGAGTTTCAGAAAACCCCAAATCTCACATATACCACGGAGATCCTAAATATAGACATTTTTGAGATTGACCAAGAGAAATTCATAACATGCGTAGATAAATTCTCAAAGTTTGCAAAAATATTCCACATTTATTATTATAAAAATACTGCATTATTTTTCTGCCCCGAAGGTTATTGTGACAGAAAATGAAGGCAGCTTTCTGAGTCCAATAATTTCAAATTACATCAACTCGCTTGGTATAAAAATCTATTATAGTTGACTCCGTCCCAAAAAAGTGAAGTAAACGGAAGAATGGAACGGATTTACTCCACAATACTGGAAATAGCTAGGTGCCTAAGGAAGGAGTATCCTGATCTTAGGATAAGCGAAATTATAGAAATTTTAGTCGATCGTTAAAATATCACTTTTCATTCATCACTTACCAAAAACCCGACCTAGGGAATTTAATCATATGCTAATCAGACCCACTGTAATAAATAGTAAGGTAATCCACCTGGATGCATACGAACTATTTGTATCGCATGAAGAAATACTCGTAGTTAAGGGGCTATGCTCAAAAATCAGGGATGCAGTAATTTGCAACGAAAACTTACTTCAGCGGTTATCCACAAATTACTGCATTAGTCAAACGATCAGAGGCAAAGATGCAGATTGCGACAACCAGATCTATAAGAAACCTGTCATTGAACTTCTAACCGAAAATACTGCTTTTCTAACGAACTTAAATGGAACCCTCCAATATTCTAATGAAACCAAAAGATTGAACAGAAAGTACACAAACCAGGAAATAAGAACTTTCCAGATTTTTCCAATAATAATTCAATCCAACATAACTATTAGAGACCTAAAGCTAGATCTTGAATTTTTTCCTGATTTACACCTAAGAAATGTTAAAAAGTTATATAAATTCAATATAATTACCGACATATCAATAACTTCCGATTAATTTTTATATATTTTATTAATTATTATCAGTTTTTGTTTAATTATTTAATATATAAATTTAGAAATGTAAGTGAGCCTATTCAAATTCAACTACCAAAGTTCAATGATCTTTATCCTCAACCTATTAAGAGTAATACTGACTAGCGAGACGCGGATTTTAAAGAAGGGAGGAGCTATCACGCTGACTGCTGCTGATTCAGCACACGCGCCGATACAAACTCCAAACGTATCATAACAACTTTTGCCAGGTCAGCACACGCGCCGACCCAAACCTTCGGTAATTAGATATTTATTCAGTAGCATACGAATGGGATAGTGTTTCGTCCGAAATACTTTCCCATGCAATTGCAAGATAATGATCAACTTGAATATTATAAATAGATGTTAAGCAACAGAAATGTTTAGATTTAAGCATGGCGGGAATAAAGAGACTTGTGTGCCCAAATTATAAGAAAATTATATATATTTTTTAAATTATTAACGAATAAATTCGTTTACTTCTACTAGGATCACCATTCCACTTTTGCCCAAACAATTGCTTCCGACAAAAAAGCTCTAGAATCTGGTTTCTGCAGATGACAACTTTTAAGATGGAAGTGTTGGCATTTCCGTACATCATTGGTATCTCCATGTTTCCGTATTTCAAGGTTTATGCCCTAAAATCGACAGCGAGACCTTGATGAAAGTCCTGGGGGATGAAGGTCCTGCTCTCCACTTCACGAGGCATCTCCACTGATGGCTTCGAGAAGATAGACCGGGTTCTTTGTAGCCGCTTTTGCCGGTTTCTTCCTCTATTTGCTTGTTAACACAGTGAGGGCTTTTGGTCGCTCCGATTCTTTACAGTTTTAGTTTTAAATGCATTTTATTATCTTAATCATTAACCCTTACGTACTAACAAAAAATGCTTAAATGCTAGCTTAAAATTACTTAACAATCTTATATTAACTTATTGGCCCCACACAGGCACTCTAAGCTACTCTAAATTCTTATATCTATGTCTTTCGACTTTATTTACATTATACTTAGGAATATTAATTTTCTATATTTAAGGCTAAGAAAAAAATTTTTGACAAAAACTTGGCATACGGACTTATTTTTTTATAAAAACTTAATATCTAACTTAAAATAACTCTTAGTCTACCTAACCTACATACACAATACACACACATAGACATTATACACAATTATATACATATATTAGTATGTACAAGGTACATACTAATATATGTATATATTTCTGAAATGCTAACCTAAGCCTATGTAAGCTGGCCATCGCTATTCACAGAGCAAATAGATTGGTCAGCTCTACCTCATTAGTGAGGCTGGTGAGGCTGTTCTTGCAATGTGCCTTCGAGTCAGCTTAATTACGAAGTTGTCCACTCGTATTAGGTTCGCTCTGTTGTAAAGGACCTCATTCCGATAGAATTTTTTGTACTCCGACTCTGGTCGCATCAAGTTGGCTGCGATAAAACAGTCTCTTTGTAAGAGCAAAAGGCCTTTAGCTCTGGCCAGAGCAGCATCTACATTTTTGTCAAAATGCAGAAACTGATCTAGCCATATCCCAAGGTATCTGACCACACTTCGAAAGGCAAGAGGCTGTCCGTGTTGTCCAATGATCGAGAACTTTCGCCAATCTCTTCTGGTATCCCTAGAGGCTCCAGACAACGGCGTCCTAAAGAGAATGGTTTCCGACTTCTGAAAGTTGATTTTCAACTTCCAGTCATCGCAAAATCGTCTTATCTTATCGAAGTCACGCTGCAAGAGAGTATTAATGACCTCGATTTTTGGACCTGTTCTGTACGCTATCAAATAGTCTGCGTACGCTATAGTATGGGGAAGTGAAGCTATCAAGTCGCTTGTATAAATGTTGAATAGGAACGGCGAATTGACCGCGCCATGCTGCAGACCATTTTTAATTTGAAATATTCCAACAGAAGTCACATCACCATTCTTCACAATGAACTGTCTGTTGGTTAGCATATTATAAAGAATGTACAAGAGTGGTTTACTGATCCCCAGCCTAGTCAGCTTATAGAAAAGACCCTTTAACCATACGGTGTAGAAGGCCTTCTCCAAGTCAACAAGGCAGGCACCAGTACATTGGTTTTTGCCTTTATTCCATTATATATCAGACACCAGTTTAGACGCGGCATGTGAGAAATCATGTCTCGCCTTAAAACCGAATTGATTATCCGGAACTATATGTTTGTCCTCAACCCACCTAGACAGAGCTCTATTGATTACTTTTTCAAAAACCTTACTGATATTCGGAAGGAGACTTATCGACCGGAGATTCGCCGGATTGGATATATCCTTTCCCTTTTTGGAAATAGGTTGAACCACCGCCGTTTTCCAATGCGCTGGATAATGTGCATTATTCATTGCATTATTAAACAGGGTGCTGTAAATGTCCACCGCTTCTAGAGGAAGATGTCGAAGCACGATGTTCGGAATACCATCGGTCCCCACTGATTTCTTAACCCTGATTGTGTCGAAGATACCATGGAGCTCTTCCTTCGAAATGAACGGGGGTAGGTCAGCCTCTCTGGTAATGACATTATTTGCCATATTTTCGTCGCTGAACCGGGTGAAACCAGAGCCCTCGGATCGTCAGTTCTCTACTTCATTTCGAAAGTAGAAGTCGTGCTCCAAGACGCGATTGTCCAGGTCATAATTAGGGTCAATAGTATCAGTGGCCTTGTATATTTCCTGGAAAGTCGCCCCTATGGCCTCAACCTTTTTCTGTGGATCCCCGATCACAAAGAAGTCGTCATCATCAGCGGCCTCATTTGGATCAATACCTGCTATTGTCAGTAACCGTTCGCTGTCTATTGTCCGGGCTATTTTAAGGCACTGAAGGTCGTTTTGATTTTTTCTCCGAAATAGTTTATTTATTTGCGGTAACATATTCGGGTTGCTGGTGTTTACAGCCCGAACCCTGTTGTTCCAATACAAACTTACAGAAATTCTGTAATTCTCTTTTATTAATCGACGCTTTCAGTGTCCTAATCTCCGGGTCTTGTCTGTCAGTTAACTGTCTGTACAAGTTTTTGAGTCTTCACAGAAGTCTACTTTTCTGTCGGTGCAGTGCGTCAATAGTAGGATTGCGGAACAGGTCTTCGTTAATCGTACGTCGACACTGCGGTATTGTAGCGTCCATAGTTTGTTTAATTATCTCGTCCATTTGTTTTAGGTAATTGTCGATCTCCTCGTTTGACAAATTCCTATTGGACAATGGGTGGAGCGTATTCGAGGAGAGCGCAGTTGTCATGGTTGCGGAGAAGCGTGTCCATCGAGTCTTACTGTAGTAGTAAGAATATCTTTGGACAAATTCCTCCAATTCCGCAATTTCGTTGGGAACTGTAATTTCGGTGCTAAAACCGCAATGGTCACTGTCATACACGAATGTGCGCAGACAGCTTAGCGTTTGTAAATTCATACCTGTCAGTCATATACGTTCGTCGTACAGCAGTAGATCCAAATAAGACCCGCCTCTGGTAAACGATGGGTTATTCGTCGCTTTAAGACCGAGTCTGTACATGACATTTTGCTGATCCCACCAATCGAGTAGTAGGTTCCCTCTAGTATTTTGCAAATTATTTCCCCAATCTCTGTGCCTAGCGTTGAAGTCCCCGCCGATTATAAAAAAATTCTCCCCCGATTCTAGCCTCAGAAGTCAAAAAAGCGTGTCGAGCTCTGTAATAAATAAAGTGGATTGTGGAGCCTCAGGTGCATAAACAGAGGCCAAGTACAGCCGCTTGACGACTGCCTCCAACACCCGGAACCTACGCAACACTCCCCTGTACACTCTGTGAAATTTTATACCTTGTTTAATAAAGATCGCGACACCGCCTCCACGTTTGGATCGGGGCCGGTTTCTTCTTGTAGCAATATAATTATTGTACTCCAGTTTATGCTTATCGGTTAGCTTGGTTTCACTAGCGAAAAGCACATCAGGAGTTTGGTCTTGTAGCAATTTAAACATCGCGGCTTTTCGTTCGATCCTAATCAGTGAATTTACATTCACCGCAAGGACCTTTAAAGTTTGCTCCACCATGTGCGTACCCATTACGACATGTGTTGCGTTAGGCCCGGCAGCAGCGCGTAGATCTGGTCCACCCGCTTGGCCTATTCTTGCACCTGCTTTTGCAGCTGAGCCATGTGCCCTTGGATTGCGAGCAAGATGGCCAGCATGTTAGGTGCAGCTTTCGTTGTTCTCGGCATTGTCGCCGGAGAAGCCACAGCCGCTTGCTGTACCGTAGCACCCCTACTTGCCGCTATTTGGGCGTAGGAAATTTGGGACGTGAAGGCTGGTTTTTGAAACCTAACTGCTTTTGATGTTTGATTTTTTAGTGTCAGCGAACTTCGGACAACCCCGATAGTTTGCGGTGTGTCCCACGTTCCCACATAACACGCACTAGAGCTGCGTCCTATCGGACGCTCCGTTCCTGCCCAGAGCACACTCCTCGGAACTGTGGTTCTTTGCTCACTTCACGCATCAAGGCTGCATTTGGCAGTTCGACGCGGCGTGCCCGAACCTCTGGCAGCGAACGCATTGTATAACACCTTCGCTCCTTTTTAATTTTTCCCAGTGAACCACCTGGTAGTCTAGGACATTAATACTCCTTAGACTATCCAGACGGCTTTCGGGACTGAGCTGCACCAGGAAGAACGGCAGACTCCGTTTCTCCCGCCTGGCTCTAGCTGTGGTAAATGGCTTTACCCCCACAAACTTGAGTCCTTCGCACTCTTTCTCTTTGAGCAGTGCCAGGATCTCATCAGGATCAGAAGACGGTTCCAACCCCTTCAGAAGCATCGATTGCCGCTTTTCACACTTCGGTGTGAATGAGTAGTGCTCCGTCGTTGTTTCCTTTAGGAGCTCTTTCACTTTCGCGTAGCCCTCCACTGTATTACAGTAGATGGCATGGCGATCATTCCCCAATCTCATAATATTAAAATTATTACCAATGACCAGCCTACACAGGTCCTTGGTAGCATTTACCTCCAATTACAAGGTGCCTCCTTGTCCTTCTTCTTCTGCCACTGCTGATGCTGCTGTTGTTGTTGTTGTTGTTGTTGTTGTTGCTGCTGCCGCTGCTGCTGCTGCTGCTGCTACTGTTGTTGTTGTTGTTGCTGCTGCTGCTGCTGCTGCCTTTGCTGTTGTCGTTTTCGTGGCTGCTGCTGTTTTTGCTGTTGCCGGTGTTGTGACTGCTCTTGTTGTTGCTGGTGTTTCTTCACCTTTTGTTGTTGTAGCACTTGTGCTACTTTACTTGTTTGGTGTTGTTGCTGTTTCTGCTTTTGAGCATACTGCTGTTGTTGGGATTGCTCTAGCTCTTCCCTCTTCCTTCTTACCATTTGCTTTTCTTTTATGGCCAGCACTCTTTGTTGTAGTATTTTTATGCTGCTACTTATGGCCTCCATTTCTTCCTCTTCATCGTCTGATTCGCTTGCGGCCAATGAAGCGAAGATGTTCCCTTCCCTCACTCCGCCAAGCAGCTTTACAGTGGTCGTTGGTAGCTTCCTCCTTCTCTTTGTCTTTGGCGTTTGGCTTGAACCACTCGAAGCCTCACCTGACATTTCAGCAGAACCCGCTATAGGCATAGCGGACCGCTCACCACAATCCATCACGTGATGTTAATCCAAACACTTTTACTTATTTTTATTTAAAAAAAAAAAATAAATAAATAAAAAAGAGAAACTGTCTGCCGACTACTTGGAGTCGAACTCACAACTTTTGCAGTCTTAAGCGAACACACTACTGCTGCGCTAATTGGAGCCTAAATCGAAATTGTTTAATGTTTTAGTTAAGTATCACTTCTCACTTGTAAGTCGAAACACATTTAAACTCCGCGGAGGTCTATGAACGACTGCCGATTCTTTACACTGCATTTAAAGATGCCTTTTTTATTGCGCATTTTTCGTCTGTCTGGAGTATCTTGTTCCCCGGCACTAAGTCTTGCGGGGGGAGTATTCAAATATGCTACTTCTCTGACGAAATGTGTTTCTCTGGAAGCCTGATTGGTTGCTTCCATCGCCATAGCGAAGGCAAGTGTTCTTTTCACGACCAGCCTTACTGCTGACTGTAGCTTTGAATGTGCAATTCCGCTGATGAATGCGTCCTTTGCCATTTCGTCTATAGTTTCCTAGCCCAAGGTGGGGTATGACAAATAAGCCAATCTACCTCGTCTGCTTGCAGCTGCTGCAGTGTTTCTCCTTGCTGCTGCATTTGGCTTTGCAATTGGAACTTATAAAGTGGCTATCCCCAAACTGTTTCTCGATTGCGTGTAATGAAGCTACATAATCTCTATGCTTTTCGATATCTATTGTTTACTGCTGCTGTACTATGCAAGGTCATTGTTAGGGCAAAGCACGTCTTCTTATTGACCCAGTCGTTCGCATAGGTAACCATTTCAAACTGCTTCTGATAAATAGAGCATGAGGTATGGTCATCGAGTGAGGGAACCTTCAACTCTTTTCTCTTTGAGCTGCTTAAAAAACATTCTCGGGGTTTCTGTTTTCGCACTGTGTCGAGCTCTTTTGCCAGTTTCTCAACTTTCTTGTCCATTTCTTCGAATTTTTCATCAACATTATTCTCTATTCTTTCAAATTTGTCATTAAAATTCTTTTCTCTCTTATCAAATTTCTCATTTATTTCTTCGAAATTTTGGTGGAAAATGTTTTTTTGTTCTTCCAGATTATTTTTTGTTTCTTCATTTTCGGTTGAAGGCCCTGCAGACTCTTTTTTTCTCTTCCAGATTTTTCTTTTGTTCGTCGAGACTGTTCATCCATTAGTTGTTCAAGGCTATTCTTCTGTTCGTCCATTGGAAATGCCGGTATTTATCTGGTTTCCTTCGTTAATGTCAAAAAAGTGTGTGTGTGGATCATCCCCTTTGTTGTTCGAAATGACCTGAGGTCGGAGCATCAAGTCGCCCTTTCCACCTATGAGGCTGTCCGGTAATCAACTATAATAGTTTTCGGCCCATTATACCTTTTCCAAACAATCACAAAACACCGTTTTTTTTTCTGACACCAATGTAAAATTTTTGTGTGGGTACAAATAAAAGAACTTATTCCTTGCAGTATCATCACTTTATTCAATACAGTTATAATTCATAATACAATCGCTTATCTCAACCCTTTTACTTTTCTTTTATTTAAACCACTTAATCACTATCTTAATTTTCTCTTCAAATTTCATTGTAGAACTGACTTTCATATATTGGAAAATGCTGATATTTAAACTCCCCTGACATATTTCGTGAACAATCTGTGCCATTCAGTGTTCCATACTTATTCTGGAAAATTCAATTCCATCTTCTGCTATTCCGTCCGCGTAGTGGAAAAAAAAAAACTTCAGTAAAAAGAAAAACAAACGGGACATGTGACCCCTACTTTTCAACCGTTCGCGAAGTTGGAGATAGCGGCCCACACTTAAGTTCAATTCATTGTGCCATACGAAATTCAATATCAATAAATCGCTGGTTATAAAGTGACCTTTGATTTTTGTTGTTTTTTTTTTTTGTCTTTTTTTAAGTTTTCGCAAATCATTTTCAAAAAGATGACGTAGCGCCTTAAGACACATTTGTGTCTTTTTTTTTAAAATTTGCTACTGCCGAAGATTCTTTTTTTTAATCATAACCCAGCACCTAGCTGAGCAGCCGGAAGGGGCCGCACTGAACCTGCTGCCTGTTGCGAATTTCCCTTGGATTTTGTTTGTTTCCACCGCAAGTCGCCATTATCGATGAAACCATAACCTGTGTGGTTTTCTTTATTTTTTTTAATATTTTTGCAGTCGGCAGACCGGCCACCGATTATAAAATTTTCATTGAGATATTGTTTTAACCCGGGGAAAAATAAATAAAAATAACTTTTGCAATAGTGTTGGTCCCCCTAAAGACGTTTTTAAGTGGCTTACTTGAACGATGCCGCCCTTTTCTATCACCTACTGGATATGTCCGCACGCTATATCGCAGGAAATATTGTAAATATTAATTTAAAGTATTTGTTTATTGTACATAATATTTAGAACATTTTAAAGTAATAAAAAATATTAGTCAAAATTTGAATTTTTACACAGGTATCATCAAATTTGGAAAGTTGCTGCCATACTAGTTGTAACAATAGCTATAATTATCATGTTATAATTCTGCAATAGATCCTGTTAATTCGGAATCGCCACCACCTGGTTATATCTCCAATTCACCAGGATTCGAGTTTTTTGAGAGTTCATGCTCAGTTCAGAGTTCTCCACTGATCTTGAAATCTGAAAAAAGGAGAAAAAAAGAAAAAAAGATGTTATGTGAATGTTAACGAACTCTGATGAAATAATTTAGGGACAGTTTCAACATATAGAAAATACGGGCGGAAATCGAGAATCAGCGAAATAAAATATTGGAAAGACTTGTCGAATCATGCAAACTTCTGCAAAAAGATGTTAACATAAGATAAACAATCTTAATTTTTTTTTTTCTTTTTTATTTTCTCTGTTTTGTTTATGAATGTAGCTTGTAAAAGTATGAAATAAGTGGCACATTTTTATGTTTACGTTATGAATGAATTATTTTATGTTACGTATTTAAAATTTAAATTAATTTATAAAGTTTATGAAACCAATATGTTTTAACTCACCTAAATGGGTTGTAATTGCGTTTCTTATGTTTCTAGCGCTATGATTGTTTTCGTTAACTTGGAAAATGTATTCCGGTTATTCTCTTGTTGAATGTTCACTTGGAGATTGCATTCATTGACTATTAATGGTATCGTTGTGAACACTCAAGAATTTATGAAACAGGCAACAAGTTTTAATGATTACATTTGTATTAACGATGTAGTTGTCTAATCCTTTTCCCATCCTTCAAAACCTGGACTGTAGTTATCCAAAAGCATTTTTAACAACTTCAAAACTTTGAAAATGTGTATACACAAGGTAATATTCCAATGCATTGACCATATAAAAGACACTGTGTTGTATGTACTCTTCTCAGTTCAGTACAGTCAGTAAATCGGCAAATTTAATCTCAGACTATTTTTTTCTTTTTCTTGTAAGTACCCCCACAATTTCAGAAGTGGGATCGCGCGTTAGTTTTACAGTAACAAGAACACGCGATTGAAACTCGGCTACAAGTGTTTAATGAACCTCAAAAAAATATATATATATATTGTTTTTCTAATCTGTGCCATCGGTGTCTAAAAAAAATATATATATTACTGAAAGTATTTAAGAACATAATAGAATGTCAGAAGAGTGGGCACAATTTCTGAAAACAGCCACAGTGGCTATACTTAAAGACGTGTTACGGAGCTTTAAGGTTGCCTTCTAGTGGGAGGAAGGCGGAGCTGATGATCAGGATACAGGAGGCGGTCGCTGGATATTCAAGTGAAGATTTGATCGACCTCATGAGTGAAAACAGTCCCTCAACCAGTTTAGGAGCAAATTCTAACGATCGTGAGGTTGGCGAGTTGTACATCGATGAAGAAGATGGATTGGATGTTGAGCTGGAAAAACTGAAGAGAGTTTGTAGGAAAAGAGAGGATATAGCTAGATTGAAGCAGAAACTTCACGAGTTGAGTGTGGAAGAAGAAGAATTGAATACAAGTTCGTCAACGCGGCATAATTTCAGCGACATCGAAAACTCAATTCCAACATTTAGTAACGATGATAATTTCCTTATCAATTGTTGGATTGAACAGTTTGAGGAGTGTGCTGATATTGTTGGCTTAGACAACAAGACAAAATTCTGTTATGCCAAACTCAGAATTACAGTCGTTCAGTTTATTAGAACTGATAATTTCAAGTATTGGTTAGAACTCAAAACTGCTTTACAAAATGAATTTTTGAAAGTGGTAACAAAAGCAGACATATATGAAGAACTTCGAAACAGGCGAAAGCATCGAGACGAAACAACACAACAGTATTTTCTAAGCATTCTAGAAATAGCATCACACGGTTCGATAGAAGAAGACGACGTATTGCAATTTATCATCAATGGAATCGTCGATAGTGAAATAAATAAAACCATCCTATATAGTACAAATAATCTGAGTGAACTGAAAGTGGCTTTAAGAAAGAACAAAAGATTTAAGAGCAATAAAAACAATAATTATATAAACAGAACAGTAAAAAATGACTCAAATGGTCTAAAAGGATTCAGTGCTTTCAAAACCAAAAAAAAAATACAATAATCAAAAAACAAATGTGACTTGCTACAAGTGCGGTGAAACATTACATATTTCGACTGGTTGCACAAAAACTAAATCACTAATGATGCTTCAACCCAACCTTGAAACACCACGCTGTGAAGAAACTTTTTCGGTAAATCCAACCATTGCTGCTGATAAATCTAAAAAGTATGCTGTCAACCACTTCGAGAAGTGGATCAATTACAAATTCCAGTCTGATCAAATGTGGACATTATTGAACACAGGTAGTCCCATCAGTTTGGTGCAACATCAATGCTTACCAACATCTATGGTCACGAAATATGATCCTGAGAGAGATAAATATTGGGAAGTCAATGGAAGTTCGCTTCAAATATTGGGGAGTATTTTTGCAATATTACGTATGAAAACATTTTTATTGATCTTAAATTATTTGTTGTAGAGAATTTTCCAATGAGTTACCCCATTGTACTTGAGAGAAACTTTCTGCAAAAAATTGGTTTGGTGCTAAAAAAGGACACTTCTCAATAATTTCAATACGAATTTCAAGAATCACTTTGCGGTTTACAAGGAAGTCGATCATCACATTGAAAACGACGTCGAAGAGGTTACTCGACAGATTATCAACATCGACGTAGAACAAGAAAACTGTAAGTCACTACTGAAAATAAATGAAAGTAAACCCAAACACATAAAAGATAGAATCACAGATATTGTTGTACCTTCGCTTTCCCTTTTAAAAATAATTTACCGCGACCTGATTTCGAAATAAAAATAATGTTATCAAAGGAAATACCTTTCTATTGTTCTCCTAAGAGGTTGCCTTATTCACATAGACTAGACCTACAAAAATTACTAGACGGTTTAGTTAAAGATGGTATTATTCGTGAATCACGGTCCGACTACGCGTCACCAATTGTTTTAGTGCAAAAAAAAAAAAAAAACAAAGAATTTCGGCTTTGCATTGATTATCGAAATTAAATAAAATAACTAGTCGTGACAACTACCTTCTGCCATTAATAAAAGATCACCTAGATCGACTAAAAGATAAAGTTTATTTAACGACTCTGATCTGAAAAACGGATTTCATCACGTACCAGTTCATAAGGATTCAATTAAATTCACATCTTTTATCACGCCATCAGGGCAACTTAATATGTCAGAATGCCATTTGGGCTAAGAATGACCCATCCGTGTTCGAAAGATATACGAAATATCTCTTTGGAAAATTGATTTCACAGGACAAAGTCTTGATGTATTTAGATGATATCCTGATCGCAATAGAAACAATAGATGAACACTTAGATATTCTAAAAGAAGTAGTTGACGTGATAACAAAAAATTGCTTGTAACTAAGATTAGACAAGTGTTTGTTCATGAAAACCCTAATTGTTTATTTGGGATATA
Organism: Volucella inanis; assembly: GCA_907269105.1. Classification (NCBI taxonomy): domain Eukaryota; kingdom Metazoa; phylum Arthropoda; class Insecta; order Diptera; family Syrphidae; genus Volucella; species Volucella inanis. The sequence continues at coordinate 107,208,072 of OU026153.1, read as the reverse complement.
CGATAAATAAAGATGGCATAAGGCCGAACGACCATAATTTAAATTGTATAAAAACATTTCCGACATTTCCCATTTACCTTTGGAGTAAAAGAACTTTAAGCATTTCAATTATTGATAGAAAAGCTATCAAAAAAAAAAAAAATGGTTTCCCAATATGTAGGAAAAAATTAGAGATAGTATTAGAAGATGCCTCAAGTGTATTTATTTACCACCTAACTCGGGAAAGTCTCAAGGAGTTTTTCATCCTATTCCAAAAGTATTCCTTTCTGATACCCTCCATATCGATCACATCGGCCCTTTGTCAAATTCCAAGTCAAGTAAGAAACATATTAAAGATGGTTTTTCGAAGCTCACCAAATTTTACTCGGTATAAACGACTAAGATTAATGAAGCTCTTGTTTGTTTGAAGTCATTTTTCGAAAACTACTCATGACCCAACCGAATCGTTTCGGATTGAGGAACATGTTTTACCTCAAAAGAATTCAGCGACTTTTTGAAAGAGAATAATTTTGAGCATGTGAAAATCGCCACGCATAGTCTACAATCAAATGGTCAAGTTGAACGCATAAATCCAGTACTTGTTCCAATAATAGCCAAAGAGTGTGATGACAATACAATGACCGGTTGGGACCGAAATTAAGTTAAAATTGAGTTTGCGTTGAATAACACTATGAATAGAAGTACAGGATTTTCTCCAAGTGTTATTTTCTCCATATTGTTATTTGGAACAAACCAAAAAGGTATATTCTGTGATAGGGTAATAGAGTTTTTGTATAGAAATGTCGGGAAGAAAATGTTAAATCTTAGAGATATGAGATCTACGGCTGAGAAGAACATTGCAAAAAATTAAAAAATACAGTAATATTACGATAAGTGTCATAGAAAACCAGAAACATATAGAGAAAATTTAGTAATGCTTAAAAACACAGCAATTCCAGGTGTCAACAGAAAACTATTTTCTAAATACCGTGATCCCTATTTGGTTAAAAAGTTCTTCCAAATGATCGATACCTTATAACGGATATTGAAAATATGCAGGTTTCTAGATTACCGTACAAAGGAGTATCGTCACCAGCAAATATGAAGCCTTTTTTTGATACCACCTAGCAATGAATGTGATAAAAATGGAATTGTGAACTGCGAAGAAGATGCCGATAAAATAAAGTAAACAAATTCAAATAACCAGCTTATTCACTATTCTGACCAATTTTTTATATTATTTTGTAAGATAAAAATGAATAAATTTGTGTATTTGTTGTGTGAATGAATCACAATACCAAAATAATAAGTATTCTATGAATGTAGCTACATACGAACATGAACTAATATGAATTGATGTAACTAAATTAAAATAAATATTATGTAAATATATAGCATTATGATGTAAAGCATATGTATAAGTTGAAGAAAATGCAATCGAGGCGATTACACGATCAGGATGGCCGAACTGTGGACAATTATTCAAAAAGTGTCTTGACTTTTGAACACAAGTGTATACATAAGCCTAATTATGAACATAACATCCTGTTACCATCCAATTGATTGATTGATCATATAAAAGACACTGTGTTTTATGTACTCGTCTCAATTCAGTATAGTTAATAATTCGGCAAATTTTATCTCAGACTATCTTTTTCTTTTTCTTGTAAGTACCCCCACACAAAGTTTAAATTATTTTCTTTTAAAGTTGAGGCAGTACTACATATATGGACACGGCTCCTATAAAATATCGGAAAACAGAAATGCTGAATCACAAATGAGAACTGCTGGAGCAGACCACACACACAAGGTCTTGAACATGTTAGAAAGAATTGGATCTTCATGATGTAAGAGATCAGTGCTCAAACATTTGCAAGTCGTTGCACCGTTCTGGACTACTTACGTTAATAGAAAGGAATATGTCCTGAAAAAAAGTAACCTTTATACTTAAATCGGTCATAAAAAGTGACCAGATAAAAACTATAGGTAAAAAAATTTAAATAAATCAAAAACGGTGTGAGATATAAAATTGATTCTGCCTTTATTTTGAATCTACGTTCATGAAATTTTATGTGGAATAGCACATCATTTACAACTTCGCTTGCAGTGCTTTAAGCCGTCAGTCCAATTTTGCATAACTCGGTTCAATGGCAACAGTGTGTCGAAAGTCGCCTCTAGCTCGTCCCAAGTAGTTGGCTTGTTGGCGTAGACTTAAGACTTGACGTAGCCTCAGAGAAAATAATCGAGTGATGTCAATTCACACGACGCTCGCCGTGAGATGACCCAGTCGCCAAAGTCGGTTAACACCGCTCTACACCTGAGACCATTGACGGTAAGAGTCTCTCACTTCTCATTTCGAAATAAATAAGGTCCCTTGATGCTGCCATCCCATAAGCCGCACTAAACAGTACAACTTTGTGGATGAATTGATGCTTCGCTGAACACGTCCAAGAAAATGATTTTTTTGGACAAAATCCAGATCTCCGTCCAATTTATTGGTCCTTCTAGTTGGTGGCTTAAGATCCAAAAGAGTGTCACCATGGGACAACCGACTTCACAGCAAAATTCACGTTGCATATTTACAAGTGAACCAAAATTTCGATTTTTTTTTTAATAATTTTTAAATGGCAAACCAAACTGAATATTTTTACAGCTAGATGTCACTAGTGACTTTGACAACTGCTGAAACATAACAATTGGAAAAATTATTGTTATCTGGGCACTCGTTATTACATTAATTATTTATTACATTAATTATATATTATTATTTACCTATTATTATTTACCTAAAATCAACTACAGCTAGCAATACTGTTGAATACCATCCTTTTTAGTTAAAATAATCATCAACATCTGCTTTTGGCCTAATCTCCAGCTAGAAAAAGATATACTAAATGTAATAAGTTATAATATGTAGTTAGAAGACAAAGATTCATACATATGCTCCTAAGAACTGTGGAAAGCCGAATTATAGAAATCCGTCGACATTTTCCATCTTTAATATGTAGACGCAAGAAAAAGACAAAAATCTTTTAATATTTTCCGCACAATGCATTTTCCCACAATAAAGATACCATATTCTCCTGAAGATCCCATACCAGCGACGCAATGGCTAAAATTGTGAATGCAAAATTTGACGACGGGGTCTCACGGCGAGCATTCATCAATTGGCCGCCGCAATCACGACATCACTCGTTTATTTTCTCCGGGGCTACGTCAAGTCCTTAGTCTAACGGCATGAACGTAGCTTCAAAATAAAGCTAGAATCAGTTTTATACAATATCTCACACCGTTGTTGTTTTATTTTAATTTTTTTTTTTTCCTATCGTTCTTATTTGGCCACCCTTCACTTAAGGTTCATTGCCCAGACTCGACCCTTTTAAACAGCACACAAGCCACAAACAGCAACATAATTGACAGCCTATCTGGAAATATGCTCAGCATCGACAAAGTTTAATAGGCCCTAAACTCACTTAAAAAGGCACTTAAAACAGACGGAATCTTACCAGCACTGACTCAGAAATATCTGGTCCAGATCATTCCCACTATAACCACATTATTTAGGTGTATATTCAACTCGGGATATATCCCCTAAGCCTGGAAGGATGTAAGCGTAATTTTTATCACAAATTATCACAGATATTCCTAGTGAACTACCTAAATCTTTCTGATGAAAATTGAAATGTACTACGACGGCGGTCCAGAAGTACCAAGTACCGTATCACACGTGCCGTTTCTAAGAGAGGGCACCACTTGAATTAATTCCATTTTCTGTTAGTACCAACCTTCAAAATATACGTGTATAAATTTTACAGCTGTCGGACGATTAGTTCTCGAGATACAGCGTTGTGAGTGAAGCAACTTTTGGTATTGTGAAAAAAATGGATTCAAAACAATTTCGTTTTGTTGATTTATCATTCCTTTTTGATGGGAAAAAATGCAGCCGATGCAAAGAAATGGCTTGATAAGTGTTACCCGGACTCTGCATCAGCCGAACGAACCATTCGCAAGTGGGTTGAAAAATTTAAAAGTGGTCATACAAGCGCCGAAGATGATGCACGCAGTGGACGTCTAAAAGAGGCTGTTTCAGATAAAAACGTCAAAAAAGTCCACAAAATGATTACGAATGACCGTAAGGTGAAGTTGATCGAGATAGCTTAGGCTCTGAAGATATCAAAGGAACGTGTTGGATATATCATACACGAATATTTGGACATGCAAAAGCTCTGTTCAAAGTGGGTGCCGCGTTTGCTCACAGTCGACCAAAAACAACAACGTGCTGATGATTCAGAGGAGTGTTTAATTTGTTCAACCGCAATAAAGCCGAATTTTTGCGTCGGTATTTGACAATGGAAGAAATTTATCTCCATCACTTCACACCAGAGTCAAATCGGCAGTCAACTGAGTGGCGAGCAGTCAACGAATCTCGTACAAAACGACCAATAACTCAACAGTCGGCTGGCAAGGTTATGGCATCCGTATTTTGGGATACACATGGAATAATTTTCATCGACTATCTCCAAAAGGAAAAACGACTATTACATTGCGTTGTTGGAGCTTTTGAAGGACGAAATCGCAGAAAAACGGTCGCATTTGAAGAAAAAGAAAGTGCTGTTTCATCAAGACAATGCACCGTGTGACAAGTCGATGAAAACGATGTCAAAATTGAATGAATTCGGCTACGAATTGCTTCCCCACCCACCGTATTCTACAGATTTGGCCCCCAGTGACAATTTCCTGTTCGGAGACCTCAAAGAATGCTCGCTGGAAAGAGATTTAAGACCGATGAAAAAGTAATAGCCGAAACAGAGGCCTATTTTGAGCTAAACCGAAATCGTACAATACTACAAAACTGGTATTGAAAGATTGAAAAATCGTTTCAATCACTGTATCGCCCTCGAAGGCAACTATATTGATAAATAAGGTTAAATTTTGCAAAAATTTTGAGTTTTACTATAAAACGGCACTGACTTTTCAGCACATGTGTTATGCCAACATAGATGTTGTATTGTATTGTATTGTTTTATTCCATTAAAACTAAAAGTTTCACACTCGACAAGTGTATTGAATATTTTTGTTTGCATACCATACATATATTTTTTTTTTTATTCCAAAAAGTCAAAGTGTTTGTTTAATAAAATTAATAATGTATTTGAAGGTCAAATAAACACAGATCTTGATTTTAAAAAAAACTGCCGATAGTAAGTGCATGTAAAATTGGAAACTGCAAAGGGTTGAAAAACTGCAGAATATTGAGCAATGGCTAGCCTGTAAATTTAAAGTTAAGTTGCTGCTAAAAGCGCACGGTTTTTGGAAAATCGTCGACGGAACGACGAAGAAACCGGCTGTCAAAACAGAACCTGCCGCAAGAGACATAGAAGCATTCCAGAAGTGGGCAAAATCTATTTTGTGACATCGTTGCATTGCACATAATAGACTGTGAAAATGCATTCGACATGTGGACCAACCTTGAGAATTGAGAAGTCGAATGTCCTATTAAGCAGAAAGAGGACAAATTTTGCGAATGACGTCAAAGAGGTGAAGCTTTTATATCCCGAACTGCTAGTTATGTTAGTTTCTTGACTCGGGTGTAAGTCGAATCTATCATAGAAATGGATTGTTCATTTCTTTTAAGATATTTTAGAAACTGGAAGACATTCGAGTTGGAAACGGTGGAGTCATTTATGAGTACGGTTACGGAGATATTAACATTCCGGCACACAAAAAAAATCTCCTGAAAAGAAAATTAAATATCAAGCATATTGTTTGTAAATTTAATGTTCAAACTTTTAGTTAAAGTGTTGACAGTAGGCGAATCTTATGTAAATAGTGCTGTTCAGGATTCAAATCAGATGTCTGGCAATGATCTGCAATTATGGAATGAGAGACTGAGTCACCAGAACATCAACTATGTAAAAAAAATTCCTGAAATCAAACAATATTAAACGCTCAGGAGATCCTTCTAAGCTTTGGGCTGCTTGTGCCTTGAGAAATGGACATAGCTTGCAATTTCCCGGAAGCTTAAGGAGAGCTTATGTGCCTGGTGATCTTTGTGGTCCCATGCACGAAACATAATTCGGAGAATCTAGGTATTTTCTCTTAATTCAAGACGATTTTTCTGATTTTTGTTATGTTTATTTTCTTAAACAAAAAACTGAGATAACCAAAATGCTGCATATATATTTGGAGCAGGTGGAGATTGATGTAAGGCATTCTGCTGAAACTCTTCGCACCTATAATGGTTTAGAATTCGTCAGTAAAGATACACAATAATTGATTGATCATGATGGCGGTCCCAGAAGTACCCGGCTTGAGCAAGACATGGCGGTAGTTGTTTGAAAATATCACTGCATTGGAAAGTACGTAGTCTAAAAAGCATATGTTTCAAATTTGAAAGCGCCACATTGTTTAGTATTTGCTTGGCAGCCATCAATAAGGAACGTTGTCAGTGAATTTGTGAAAATGGAGAAAATTGGTCATAGTAATGTGATACAATACTTTTATTTAAAAGGCCTTAGTCCAACCAATATAAAAGCTAAACTGGATTCTACAATGAAGAAGTGATGTCGGCAGTTAATAGCTATTTTGAGGAGCAGGGTAAAAAGGGTATTGAACTTTTTGAACATCACTGGGAAAAGTGTATAGAACTGAAAGACGATTATGTTGAAAAATAAATAATTTTTTTTCCAACAAAATGGACGATCCGAACGAAATATACGGACAATTATCGAAAAAGCCAAATCAATGAAATGTGATTAGAATCTTTAGGTAATGCTGTGGGCTGAAGCAGGATATACCGCAGTTTATGTGCTGAATAGAAGTTGCCCAAGTCAGATTCCAGAGAAACTTCCGTTTGAACTGTTGTTCAATAAAAAGAACGCGAAATGTCTGAGTATAATTTATTTGGCTGTGACGTTCTTATGCATACTCCGAATCAAAAAATTAAGAAATGGGATAAAAAAACCTAAAAAAGGGATTTAAGTGAGCTCTGTTGATAATTTCAAACTTTCAATTTTTTATTCTCTTTACTAGTGCATATTGTGTAGACACATAATATTTGAATAGGATACAAAGCTACATATAATAGAGTTAGCAAAGAATCTACAATCTATAATTCAAAGGGAACTAGAGGCGAAAGCAGATAATTTAACAATAAGGTAATAATACAGCATATTCTAAAAGTAGTAATGAGGGGTAACAATAAGATTTGTGTCCCAGTTTAGCAGTATAATCCTTAATCCTTAAAACGGCATACTCCTAAAGTTCCACCAAACAAAAAATTGTATGAAAGGTCTAATCTCACTCCATTTTAAGCTACAGACCATTGAAGTCGGAGGTGCTACCACTTTAAACGCTATAAACTAGTTTCAGACATTTCGAAAAGATAATTTAGTAGTGTATACAAGTTTTAAATATTGGGTATGTAATATAATTCATGCGGTTTTTTTTCAAAATTTTAACGTTTATATAAGAAAAACATGTACAATGGTATTATTCAAAGTATTGCCCATCAGAAGCTATGACTTTTTCCCATCTTTCTGGCAATTTGTGGATCCCATCAAGAAAAAACTGCGCCGGTTAGGCAGCCAAGAATGAATCAATCAATTTTTGATATTCTGCTCTGATGTGAACCGTATTTCAGTGAGGGCGTTCTGCATCGACCGGAACAAATGGTAGTTAGAAGGGGCAAGGTCTGGGCTATAAGGCGGGTGGGGTAAGACTTCCCATCCACTGTTTTCCAAATAGTTCTTAATCGGAATAGCAACGTGGGACCGGGCGTTGTCATGATGGAAAATTATTGCCTCGTGTCTGGTTGCATATTCCGGGCGCATATTTTCGGCTACTGCTCTCTTCAAACGGATTAATTGTGTTCGGTAGCGTTGTCTATTGATGGTTTCACCCGGTTTTAGTAGCTCATAATACAGCACCCCCATCTGATCCCACCAAATACAGAGCATTACCTTCGCACCATGGATATTCGGCTTTGCCGTTGATTTGGCTGGTTTGCCGGGTTTCACATATGATTTTTTGCGCTTGGGGTTGTCGTAATGGATCCATTTTTCATCACCAGTAACAATCCGATGCAAAAATGGCTTCCTTTTGTGGCGTTCCAGCAGCATTTCGGACATGCAAAACAGCCTTTCAACATCTCTCGGCTTGAGTTCATGTGGAACCCAATTTCCTTGCTGCTTTTAAACGTTTTGAAATGGCTGCTTGAGTGACATCCAAAGATTTTGCGAGCTCTTCTTGTGTTTGGAAACAAACTTTATAGAGTAATGCTTCCAGTTATTCATCTTCAAACTTTTTTGGCTGCCCAGGACGTTCATCGTCTTCCAAGCCAAAATCACCACTTTTAAATCGTGCAAACCACTTTTGGCACGTTCGCTCAGCCAGCGCATGTTTACCATAAACTTCTACCAAAATACGATGACTTTCGGCAGCAGTTTTCTTCATGAAAAAGAACTCCCCGCAAAAACACTTTTTCAGGCACAAAGTTCGACATATTTGAGTGAAAAAAAAAAAAACATTGTTGTTTACTCTTTAAATGAATGACATATACTCAAATGACGTACAATGACAGTAGCTTTCCAACGCATGTTCCAATGGAATAATAACAATGAAATAGTACAAGTTACGCCATCTCTAAGCAAACCTTAGCAAACCTCTTAGCACGAATTAAGTTATAGACCCAATACTTTGGGTACATCTGTGCAGGAACAAAAAATTATGGCTCGTTAAACTCAAAATTATAAAAATTTGCAGTTCTATTTTTTTACTTCACATGCATTTTTCTTACAATTTTTACTTAATAAATTCTCTGAATTTTTATGAAATTTTTATCCTTGCAAAAATTATGTTTAGAAACTTTTTTACGTACCATCAACAGATTCATTTCGGGACGCTTGTGACTCATTTGATCTGGATGATGTGAGAGTAACATAAGGTAGCTTTTATTTTCTTATGTTCAAAAATTAAAATAAATTTACAAATTTCAAAGAAATTTCCGACTCAACAAATCTGCATTTAAGTATGTATAATTGAGCTGCAAAGAAATCTTGATCCGGGTGTGTTTTCATGTTAAATAACTCCAATATATCTCCTCGTTGCAGAACTAAGGTTCCTCGCAGAGGGGTGGTTACTAACTTGGTGTTGGTAACGATTATTAAATTGGAATGCCACAATCCACCTTTTCGCAAAACTCAAAGACCTTGTCCTGTCTGGATAAAAATCAAAATGAGCGAAGCGGAAAAAAGGCTTGCGAAAAGAGATTTTTATTTGAAGATGAGTTTTCCGGATGTTATAATGTTAGACACATTAATATAATTGCCCCTTTAGAATAAAAAGGAATATACTATGTATATTGCAACCGCAAAGGGAAGTTTAACATAAACGTGATGCTGGTAAAATAATTTCTTAACTTTTAACTTACATGGGTTTAATACAGATATATCCATTTATTTTAGATTTGTGACAAGAATTTAAAAATAAGAACTGTTGATGCACGCTATCCAGGTTCGAAGCATGATTCGCACGTATGGAATCTAAGCGACGCGAAGCGATATTTCCAATCAAAATATCAAGAAGGCGAGACGAATACTTGCATTCTAGGTTTGTAATAGTGATGAAATATTATGCCATCTATACTACATTTTATGATATTGAGGTGATGCCGGATATCCACCGGAACCTTGAATGATAATCCCTTATCGTTGTGCAGAAGCATTTACGAAAGTAAGCACAGCAAAACAAGAAACATTGTTAGGAAAGGGCTATAGGAGTTTTGAAGAACAGATTTCGATGCATACTTGGTGCACTTCAATTGCACCATAGTCTCCAAAAAGCTTTACAAATTATCAATATCGTTTGTGCATTGTATAATATATGCCTTCATTTTCGCCTCCAAGATACACAAATATTCCCCATAATGAAATTGAATACCAAGAAGAACCACAATACATCGGCATCGATTATTCCAGCAACCACCGAAACGCAGCAGAAGCATCTAGAAATAACAATTTATACACATTTGTAACGTAAAAAAATGATTAAAAACAAAATAACAAAACTTTCAAAGTCAAAAGAATCTTAAAACTATAACGAAAAAGAATGAAATGAAAAGAATATTATAACTAATCTTATTTCTAACATAAATATTTCACAGCATGGAACTTTCTTGTAGAGTTACATATATATATGGATACATTTGTTTTCCCTATTACAATATATTCAAGGTAATTCAAGGCCCTTAAGAGTAACAAATATCTATTAAAAACTAAAAAAAATTATAAATACTTACATATTTATACAAAGCACAGACGTTTTTCCAGCGATTCCAACACAAGTAACTTGTCGTAGAAAAAGACTTGAAATTTTCATTTCATTCGAATTCCGTGATACCAAATTTCCCGAATTTCGAAAATCGTAGCAAATTTTTCCTGATTCGTAATAAATATTCGATAACGATGGAATTCGTGATAAGGCTAAATGTGTTATTGAGAAATAAGAAGTGGATTTATTTTATTGTTGTGTGTTTCACTCCATGCAACTATGCTATATTCAAGCTTAGAATGTACTAAACCATAATAAATACACTTAAGAAGTTCTCGCGAGCAATAACTTTTCACAGAGTATATTTACCTTATGACAGCCATAAGATACTTCTTAAGTGGATCCGTCTTCTAGTCAATCAGAACCCCAAGGTGCTTGTATGACTTGACACACTCAATATTAAAACATTTATTAAAGTATGAACGTGCCTCAAAAAATGTTAGTAGATTTACTTCCGATTTACAAATTTCTTTACTGTGATTATATTTCCTACAACTTGCACAATGAAAAGTTAATGATCCAGGGTCTACCTCCTTACCAAATACATTTAAAAACATAATATCAGTTTTGTCACTTATTACGATTTTATGCATTTTGAACCAAATCATAGGGCCGTAATACCGATGTTGCAAATATGATGTTATTTTCCCGTTATAGGAAACATAAAAAACCCTTCTATTCACAGGTATAAAAAACGTTGCAATTACAAACACGACACAGTTAATTTTCTGAAGTGGTAACATCTGATTAGTGCTCGTTAGTTTATTTGTTCATAACCTGGTGTTGTTTTTAAAGTGTGGTTTTTCCGAGAAATTTATTGTTTGTGATATAATTGTGCAATGGATATTCAAATTGAAGGTATTTACGATGTTTTTAAAGTAATTATGTTTTCTTTAGAAATGCGACTATTCATAACTAGCTCCGTCAAAACACATCTTCCACTTATGAAGGCACGAAACGCCATAAATGAGTCATATATTAATATAATCTCTCATTTTCCCAGTTTAACGTGCTTTGAGGGTTGTTACAGGTCGCTGAAGAGACTAGGTCCAGTACTAGAAAAATTTAATTTTTTGTGTTTTTCTTTTGCAGGTACAACCATACGTTAAAAAATTAAAAAAATGAAGCAGAAAGGTTTCGGGACGTGTTTGGACCCCTTGCGAATTATTTACCGGATGCTGAAAATATCCAGACTGATTGCTTGAGAAATCTCCTTTTGAATCTCTGTAAACTGTTTGCCGCATATTGAAAGCAATTTAGGAGATCAAAAGAGCTAAGCTAGTGGCCAAATACGAAAGCTGGTTAAATTAGACCGAAGTTTGCATACTTAAAGTATCAGATGGAGAAGTATGTGGAAACTACAACGACAAGCAAAAGAAATCTCTTCAATCTACAAGTGGAACGCGATACAGGAAGGAGTTTGGAGATTGCAGCAAGAGGTCCAAACGTCGCAGATTAGCAGTTTTATCACAGATGGACGATTCCGCTGTAACTACTTTACTTAGCAATTCAAATCAATCAGAAAGTTCTTTGGAATTTAGCACGGATGAAGTTGTTTCATTTATTAATGAAGCTAAGCTTACTAAAAACCAATATTTATTATTAAGAGAAGCGATTCATTCTAAAATATCAAATGTTTTTCCGTCCTATCATAAAGTGCTGGGAGCTAAAATACGTTGCTATCCAACTGATATTCGCGTGACGGAATCTGAAATAATGAAATATAAATGCTGAAATATATTTGCAATCATTGCTAGATCATACATCAAGTCGCATTGTTGAATCTCAAAAGGCTGTATTTGAAAGTCTTCATGAACCTAAGGATGACTTAGTTTTAATTAGTAAATGGGGTATTGTTGGCAGCACAGGCCATAGTGAATATAAGCAGAAATTTCCAGATTCAACTATCGAAGATTCGATTTTTTTTGTCATATCTTATGTACCTCTTCAAGTTGTTTATAAACCAAATACCTGTGATGAATCAATCATTTGGAAAAACCCACGCCCTTCCTCTACTAAGTGGTGCAGACCAATTCGTTTTCAATTTGAAAAACAAACAAGGGAAGTCACCTTGCAAGAAGAAGTTTATTTCAAAAGCCAAATTAGCCAGTTAGTCCCTACTTCAGTGCTTATTAATGGCCACGAAATTAAAATCACCCATTCCTTACAATTGACTATGGTAGATGGTAAAGTTTGTTCTGCACTTAGCGACTTATCTACGAGTATTTGTTACATTTGTGGTGCAACACCAAAAGAGGTGAACGTTTTAAATATATGCTTAAAAGAGATAAATTTGAGTTTGGCTTATCTCATCTGCATTTATACATCAGATTTTTCGAGTATTTTGTTCACGTTTGTTATCGAATTAATATAAAAAAGTGGCAAGGGCAAGTGGCAGAAAATAAAGCTAGTCTTGTTCAGAGAAAAGAGCTAATTTAACGGGAATTTAGGGAAAAATTAGGTTTAATTGTAGACAAACCTCAAAGTGGAGGAAGTGGCATATCCAATGATGCAAACACAGCACGTACTTTTTTCCATAACTATGATATTTCATCTGAAATAACAGGTATTAGAAAAGATCTTATTGACAGATGTAGTCACCTCTGCATAGCCTTTCTTCTGGTTATAAAATAAATTCTGAAAAATTTAAGAGTTATGCTTTTGATACTGCCAAGATGCTTGTGAATACCCTTGGTATAACTTACCTTCATCAATACATAAATTACTGATTCACGGAGCAGAAGTGATTGATAGTTCTTTATTATCTATTGGTGAATTATCTGAGGTGGCCGCTGAGTCTTGTAATAAATTAGTCAAACTATTTAGACGCGATAATACTAGGAAACATACCTAGTTTAAGAAAGTTGCAGTATAAAAAGAAGTCTGCGTTAGTAAAAGAAGTGTTGGATTTATAAAGTTTTTGAGCTTTATTGTAACTTTATTATATTATATTATTTGACATTTTTAATACTATGTAAATAGCACTTGTTTCATGTAGAATACTACGTTTAGATAAAATAAACAAAACTAATTTTATTGTTATTATAAACCGATTTTTTTTTTTGTGAGATTATGTTTTTTTATATATGATGAATATTTTATGCATGAATATACTCTGTTTAAAAGAAATAGCTTTTTTGTCTTGTTCTAACCCTCTAGTAATCATAACAACCATTTTCCAGGCCAAAATGATATGATGACATTGTAAATCTGCCCAAAAAACCCTATGCCCGCCTTTCTAACCTAAACCACTGTGCAATGGCTTAATATATATGTATTTCCAGGTCATGAATAACATCTGCAGAAAGATATAAAGCAGAATCACACAAGTCATTACAAGTACATGTCATTACATCAGCACACATTCACTTTGTTGCGGAATTTTTGTAAAAAAAGTGAGGTAATACAAATTAAAAACAATATTGTACCAAGGACATAACCTTAAAGGACTTACAAGGAGATGTTACTTGTAAAACTGAATTGCCCATTAATTTTAACCCTTTGTCCTCTAAATCGTCCGAGAAAACACCATTAGAAATGCTTTTATAATAAATAAAGCATACGATATCTCAAATATTTAAATCCATTTTTTTAACGAAGTTGTTTGACATTCAGTTGTAACTGAATTCGAAATTTTTAGATATCTTATAATTTTATATAGTTCAGAAGATGTTATGGGTTCAAAAAAGAAGTTTTGAGAGGATGATACATCAAAACATTCGCAATTGGTAATTTGAGAAGAACTTTCTGACACCACTTTACTACCGAACGAGGCTAAATAATAGTTGAATTTATCAGTCTAATCCGTGGAATTAATAATGATAGCATCATCATCTTTCAAACTTAGAGTTTTATTAATTTGGGTTGATTTACCAAGTATATCATTTAACAATTTCCATTCTTTTGCAATGTCATACATAAAAATTGTTTTTACACAAAAAAACATCCTTTAAAATATCTTAACATAATTGTTTGTAAGCAATGGTGACACCAGCTTTATAAGGGTATTTATTTATTTATTTATTTTTATTTTATTTTATTTTTTTTTTTTTTGTAGAGTTTGTCCTTATATTTAATTTCTTTAAGTAAATCAACAGTAATCCAATGCTTTAGTTTCTTTAATTTTAACTGATTTTTTTCTCCTTTCATTTAAAATATTTTTCCAGCATTTATTTAGCGATACATAATTATTTGTAACGTAGGTTATACAGGAAGGTAAGTTTTTAGATCTTATATCGGAAACATATTCAAAGCTCAAGCAAGAGCACGCAATGATCAGATAATTGCAAAACAATTACAGAGCTACTGAGCTGATATTTCTGTGTGTTAAAAAAACGCATCGTGATATAATGTTTAAAATGAGAGTTGGGTTGCTTGTACAAGACTCAATGCCATAAGATGACAATAAAGAAAAATAATTGTCTACAAGAATAGAATTTTGTAAAATATCGATATTGATGTCACCCTACTCCTCATAAAACAAATTGTTGGCCAAACTTAACTTTTGGTCATTTAACTTCGTTTTTAAAACATCACAACTACGAAAATTATAACGATAGTCTTCAACGCTTATCTCACTTTTAAGAAAAGCTACAACACCCAGCCAGGGGGGTGGCCGTGTTGTAGTGGTATATTCATAGACTCCTCAAGCAGAGGGTCGTGGGTTCGAATCCCGTGCCAGGCAATTCTGTGAAAGTCTTTTCATAGAATTTGTTTGTAGTTATATGAAAATCCCGTCGGCGTCAACTCTGACATGAAGGCATAACACTGATTTTGGAGTGGTTGCTGGGTGGGCTAAATGTAACGAACTAACAACTAGTATGTACTTAAGACCCACTGGTTGAGGATGTACTAGCTCGTCCCGTCCAGTTTGACAACCACCTCTGGGAAAAATATCGAAACCTAATACACCTGAGTTTCAAATGCATTTCAATAAGTTAACAATTGCATTTAAGTGTAAGATAACACAAGGGGCTATCTAATTCTTTTTGAAGACAGTAATAAAGTACACACATCGAGTGATGTACTACTTTTTTTTATAAGAACTAGTCCATAGTAATACTTGAAAGGTTCCTTTTAATAAAATCTTTCAATTTTGTGAAGAAAGATTAGTAAACTCTTCAGTGATAAGGTGCCTAGAGTATCAGCACAAATCACCTCAGAGCCAAGTACCTGCAGCCTGATGTGAGCGTACCCGGATATTCACAGAGATAGTACTCCGCGGTGTCGTCATCACTTTCGCAACAAGCATCGCAGGAGATTGTGTTACTTATACCCAGCACATTTAACTGCTTTGCAAAAGTTTAACCTGTCACGACGCCAGTAAGCCACCTGCAGTCTTTCCTGCTGAGGGATAGCAGAAAGGCCGCTGACTTCCTAGAGTTCATCAGCAATTTCATTTCCCGTGATCCCGTGACTTGGGACCCAGACAAGGGTTACTGAATTTAGACTTCCGACTGCGTTCAGTGATCTCTTGCATTCTCGAACTAGTTTGGAAGTCGTGAGAGGGTTCAGCGAGGCTCTAAGCGCAGCTTGGCTGTCGCTGCAGATGCAAAAGATTTGCCTCTTCCACCGGTTCTCCTCAATATAGTCGATGACATCAGGATTTCGCAAATTTCTGCTTAGCAGACAGATGCAAGCTTTCCTTACGTGAAGTGATGAATGATGATGCCTTTAAGCACTAGATGAGTCAGCTGACCAGGCAGCTTCCTCCTTCTCGTAAAAAGAACAACCTCAGTGTTAGGAGGGTTGACTGAAAGAACATCACTATTGCACCAGCCGTCGATTACTTCTATGGCTGCCTGCGCTTTAGAACAGGAAGTCGCTAGACACGATCCAACAGACAATACAGCTACATCATCCGCGTATGAATCTGCATAGACGTTAGAACTATTGAGCGCATTGGGCAGTGAGTCGACGAACATACATCATAACACTGGAGACAGAACACCGTCTTGCGGGCAGCCCCTGTTTACACCCACCATGTCCTATTCACCAATATTGCTTATCTACAAGACTAGTGGCTCGTCTTCGCCGTGTTGCCTGGCCGAGTTGCACATGCCATCAAAAGTTGGGTTGTTGAAAACAACATCAACGTCGATGGAAATGTTCAAGGCGTATTCCTTCGTGCCGAGTGCGTCTTCTATTCTGCCTACCAGATTCGGAAGCGCACTCTCGCATGATCTTCCGCGTTGGTAGGCGTGTTGCAACGCCGACAGAGGATGTAATCGCAAGGCGGTTTTGCGCACATGAATCTCGACCATTCTTTCGATGATTTCCAGCACGAAGGAGGTCAGACTTATAGGTCTCACTACCAGCTTCGTTGATAGGAGCTTGCTGTGAGGCGGTTTTGATTAGGTACCCTGCGAAGTGAGACTCGAGCATGAGTCGGAGTCTCTGCTTTCGACTCGAAATAGGTACCGTTTGATTTTCTGGTTGATCTTCCCCTTTTGCGGGCTCTGACTAGCCTACTGGATTCACCGATGCGCTCTTCGAAGTCCGAATAAGTTTCTTAAAATCATTTTGCTTTGATCTGTAAAGATCATGATAAGTTTAGAAGTTTTCTGCATTACTTACGAAGATGCTACAGGTCTGCCTTCCACTAAGGAACGAGCGATCTGCAGGATTGCTAACTTGCTTACTTACACGCCATTTCGAAACACTTGGTGAGAGTGACGTTCATGCTCTAAACAGCTTCCTGAAGCTTTTGTATTGTCCTGAGCCTAGTGGGGGCACTTTTGTATTTGTTGAGCTTCTCCTTAAATCGTGTCCAGTTCTTTTATGCGAATTCTTCCTCTTAGCAAGGTCGAGACCAATTCGATGTATATATAGCCTGTCATAGAGATCTCCGATAGTACTTCCCAGCCAGTAATCTCCTTAGCATACCTGTTGGATAAAGTTAAGTCGATTAGTTGCTGCCTTACTCTCGTAACAAAATTGGCTATAAGCCAACATTGTTGACAACCAGGTCAAACGATAGTATGAAATCCAGGAGATGATTACCTCTTACGTTGCATTTGCTACTGCCCCAAAAGGTGTTCTGAGCATTAGCACCGCAGCATATGGTAAGTCACATTTTTCCGGAATCATAATCAGGCCTATTCTGCTATTCCTAAAACTTTCTAACTTCTAAGCTTTCGAAGTGAAACATTCCCTGTCGGTATATCAGTTTGATATTCCACTAAACGAAAATAAGAGTAAAAATGTTTAATAATCTGTCATTAATTAATTAATAATTGAATTTTGACAAATTAGCATTTTTTTGATCGCGCTTACAAATTGCATAGAAGAAGCCCGAGACCACAGTGAAAAGAAGGAGAACGATCAGTGACAACGATTTCGGAGAAACGTATGATGATGATCTTAATGAAAGCACTGGCGTTTTAAGCAATGTCCAAGGTATACTATATGTGAATTTTTGACTTACATTATACGCGCAATGTTTTTTTCTTTCAGAACCGGAAACAAGTTGCTCAATGAGCAACAACGGGCAGTCAGGATCGCAGCTGGAGATTCTTAAGATGCGATTGGAACTCCTGACGCCAGCGCGATTTGTGTTCTCCCATAAAAAAAAGCGGTGGAAAGTAATGAAGACAATTCAAAATTCATGCAGACAAGCAGTAGGAGAATATAGAAATCCGGATTTAAGCTCCGCTTAAATTTGTAATGTATGAAACAAAAGTGTATCTAAATAGTTTGTTATAAAAAACAGAATTATTTTGTTTCATGTAATATTAAAGTATATGTATAAGTATAACTGTGTACTATACATTTTCTACAATGATCATATTATTTCATTTAGTAAAAGTGTTCACCATCTGTTGTATCTTCGTATAATACGTCCGGCTCTTCCCATAACACTTTAAAATGCTTGCAAACATTTTTAATTCGCACAGCTTTTCGTGGTTCATATTGAAGTACTCTTAACAAATGTAAACGTCGAAACCGGCTTTTAAGTACTCCAATAGCTCTTTCAACAATATAACGTCCAATACTGTTTTGTTTGTTATATTTCGATTCTGGTGAGTTTAATGCTACCGACCTAAAAGGTGTCAATAGCCATGGTAAAAGGGTATACCCCACATCAGCTGAAGTATATTCTAATAATGTATTTGAATGTACATATGTTGTGTTTAATAAAAAAAGTGTTATACCTAATATTTGCAAATGTTGTCCGTTATGATATAGGTTTGAAAAGTAAGTACTTGCTTCAGTATTGTTCCAAATCAAGGAATCGTGATTACTACCAGGAAATCGTGCATCTACATAGCGTATCCTTTTTTTATGATCGCATGTCTTACAAAAAAAAAAAAAGTTTGAACAGAATCAGTATGATTAAGAAGTATTTACCAATACCTGTTGAGGCTATAAAGCCCTTTTTGATTATAGCGAAGATAAGGATTTTCAGACGGTGTCTTGTTAGCAATGTAGGCTCCGTCGACACACATTACAACTCCAGGTATTCCACATTTTTCATGGAAATATTTTCTTGCCTCCTGCTTTTCTTCTCTCGTCATCTGGAGGCTGATCATTTTTGGGCACAACTGTTTTTCCAGACAGTTTACAACTTGTTTAAGTAATTTGCTAAATGTTATTTGAGCTATGCAGACGCTAAAATCTTTTCCAACTTCGTGCGGCAAATTTCCTTTGCAAAAAATTTTAAACAGGCGGCCAACTATTGATTTGTTACAATTGAAGATAGATCGGACTGCAAAAGTGAAAACTCGAAACTCAAAAGAATCTTTACTATATTTAGCTGAAAGTTTTTGATAAATCTAAAAAATAATAATCAATATTTATATTTACTCATGATAGAAATTCCCAAAAACTTCCTTACGTATCATAAGGCATCTCCATTTCGTTGTCTTTTTGCGTATTCCACATCGCACCTTTTTATTATCACTCTCCCATGATTCATGTAGAAAGGGAAAATGCATCACATCACTACCCATTTTATTTTATGCAAAATTTTTATTTATAATTCTGACTTTTTAGACTGTAGTGAGTGAACAAATAATTTTATTGCAAATTAAAAACAACTTGAAATGACATTTCCATAGCCCAGCTGGTGTTCGAAAAATTCTAAATGAGGGTTGGCAAAGTAGTGTCGCCGACGAATAGAAGAATGGTAATGATACTAGAAGTGAATCGACGATGTGAATCGTCCGTTCGATGCCTCGTTTAACAGAATCAGTACGAATTATCAATGATTTCTACTTTCGCCTCCGTTGATGGTGGCAGTAACGAATCATAGAGAAAATAAACAGACGCAACGACGAATTTGTGCTATTCTCCGTTTGGTTCGTAGCATAACGTAGACGATAACGAAAAAGATTCAAAATCCGGCAAGGTTATGGACCAAACTCACGGAGGCAATGGAAATAATGAAGACGACATGTTTTCGAGAGTCTGAATGGCAACGCGAATAGAGATGATGGTTAACAAATGAGTATATATAGTGGAAAGCTAGCTAGCAACGTGCTATGGATAAAGAAATTTCTGGTTTACTGAAAAATATCTACTGGCAGCTAGTAGACTTACTCGAGGAAATAAAGGTAATTGATAATAAATGGGTGTATAATATGAAATTATCAACACAATAAAGTGAATCGATATAAGGATAGCTTGGGTGTAGGTTATAGCCAAAAATATGGTCTCGATTATTTGGAAATTTGCATCTATTACAACAATTTTAGCTACAGTTGCACCAGCAAATTCGAACTTATTTCAATTCGATATTAAAACTGATTTTTTGAATAGTTGTCTGCCTGAAAACATCTGCATATGTGCGGCAACCTGAAAGGTATGATGATGAACGCAAAAAAGTCTGTAAATTGAAAATAGACTGTATAGACTAAAACAATCTTCCAGACGCTGGAACAGGAAGTTCTCTGGCTTTCTTCAAAAATATGGCTTTAGAGAAAGTTTGTGAATTTATTACCTCCTTTAAAGGAAAAACAATTCTGCTTGCCATTGACGACGACTTGGTAACAGCATGAAGCATAAAAGACTTGGATCATCTTCTTGAGTGCCTAAAACAATCATGAAGCCGACTATTCTCAACTCCATATGAAGACAATTTCAATTCCGCGAGGCAATAGATTCACTCATGTATCTGGCTGTTACAACGACGCCCGATATCTCTTTTGGCATCAGTTCTGTCGGCAGACATTTAGACATGTCAAAGGAACTTTTAATTATATTTCCATATTATTTATAGTTCTGCTAATAAAATGGATCTACAATGTTTTAGTGATGCCGATTATATGGTGATATTGTAACAAGAAGGTCAACTGTGCGATGGGACGATATCTTAAGAGTCACAGAAGCAGAAATGTGTATAACTGTTCCTGAACTGAATCCGATTATATAGCTGCATTTAAGGCTATAAAGGATTATCTGTGGTTGTAGAAACTTTTTATTGAGCTGACTAGTAAAACAGGAGCCTGTTCTTCTTTCAATTTGAATAACCAAAGTGCTACTGAATTAACTAAAAACACAGAATTTTATAGACACAGCATATTGATATGCGATATTATTTTATAAGAGAAAATAATGAAGAAAATTTGTTCAAATTAGAATATGTTCCCAGCAAAGACCAAGTTTCTACTTATTCACCAAACTAGAAACAAAATTTTAAAAGTTAAAATGAGCTTCTTTTTATTTTTATAATTAGTGCCCGCATAAGGGATTTTATGTGCAATTAGAATATTTGCACATAGCGCGGGCGAAAAAAAGTTACGGAGGGAAATAAAGAGAGATACCGATGTGCGTTGGAAATAAAGGACTCAGCAGGGCATTCATAAGCAAGTTGTACGGCTTCGGAAAGAATCACGATATTTCAGAGTACGTCCGAATGTGGGCTTGAGGGAGTAATGATGAGCATTCATAGCGAGACCGGTCTTACGGCCAAAATTTTGGAGAAGCAGAATGCTACTGGCAAACACGGTGGAGCACTGGTGGTGAAAATAGCAATACAGCAAGGTGAGAAAGGAGATGTTATGACGGTATTCGAGGGTGTCGAATGACTGTGTAACATTGGCATCACCTATGAGCTTTATCGCACGATTTTGTATCGTATCTAGAAAGTGCATAAAGTTCTTAGGGACACCTTAGGGCACTGCACTCCAGTTTTCGGCGGAAAAACCTCTAATATATTAAGGTCAAGTCAGAGGAGGTGAAATATTTCTTACACCACTTGAGGAAACCTTGACATTTTGCAGCATTATTGACGACATCGAGTTTGTGGTCATTCTAACGTAAGTTATCATTGATACCCATACCGAGAATGGAAAGTATTTCGGTTTCGACGATGCAAGTGCCATTCAGGGATTATAGCTGGGTATTTAAATTTCGTTTTAATGATAGCAGACAACATTGTGTTTTGGAAGCACTAAATTACACTACCATATATTGATAGTTCCCAAATTAGATATGCTGCTAATATTGGAATTTAATGTGCTTAACATACGATGTCGTTCCCGATCTACAGCCGAAAAGCAGGGACGTGGGTCCGGGATTGAATAGACAGGCAGAGAGTACTATCGTTAGCAAAGGAATATATTAGATTAGAAGTGGCAGATAAGATATCGTTAATGAAAATTAAAAAAAATGTCGGAGAACGAATGAAGCCCTGGGGCACACCAGCACTTATTTCAAACTTGAAACCATCCAAGACAACTTGAATTGCACGTTACAAAAGGTAATTTCTAATATCTTTAAGAAGAGAGTCGTCGATTTCAAATGCACACATTTTCGAAAAAAGAGCCTGATGCCCAACTCTGTTAAATGCCTTAGAAATATCAAGTGCAACTATCTTGGTTTCGCCAGATTAGTGTAAGCTTTGGTAGGTAAGACATGCCATCAAATCACAAGTGGACCTATTCGTAGCAAACACTGTACAGCGTTTTTATGACCTTGGTAAGAAGATTCGCCTTTTCAGAGATACGCTGGATAAATGCTATTTTCCATCGGCTCGGAAAGAATCCCAAAAAGTTGAATTGATTCAAAGGGTTACACAATGGTTTTGCTAGCGTGGAAGAACACCTCTTCAGAAGAAGGGGAGATATACCATCCGAACAAACGGCTTTTAAGTACTCCTGCTACTACACAAGTGAAAAAGTAGATTCATCCCATTGAAGCACAATCTGGAATTGTTGTTCTGACCGAAAATAATGCAATAACCACATTGGCCTTGTTTAAATAGCTGACAACTAAAAGGTCATTTTAAACGAGTGTTGGGATGGCGGATAAGACAACATTTCTAAAGTCTTTGACAAATGACCAAAAATTTTTACTGCCTTTGGAATTTCACACGCTTGAGAAAGACGTTGAAATTATTTCTGGCTCGTTTAAACTTTTTTCTGTTTTCCTCTGTCGGGTTGGTCTTGGAGGACCGAAAAAACAATTCTCTAACCCTGACAGCCTCTTTACAGCTCGAGTTGTACCATGCCTTTTCTTTTGGCTTGATACTCTTCATCCAATGACGGATAAGGCATTTCACTCGAAAGAAAACAGTGTCAATGATCATATCAGAAGCAGCATCTACGTCGCTATCGAGGAAAGATAGAGCCCAGTTAAAATTCCTAAAGAAGTTGTTAAATCCGTGCCTTTCCCGTATTGCTATACGATTCTTTAGGAAATTTTTGTTCTAACCGTGTGGTCAGTATACTAGAAATTAGCTGATATGATACAATGCTCCAACGAGCCCAGAGAGGAGAGCACATCAACGGTGCACTTATCAGGGTGAGAAGTTAAAAACAAGTCCAGGATATTGTCGGTGTGACTATTAACGTCTGGTATTCGTGTCCACTTATTTACAAGCTGGATCAAGTTGTTTTCCGCAGAGAAGATCTCAACACACCGTCCTTCTACTGTTGTCTGTCCAGAATGTCGGAGCCACATAGTATCGTGTATATTTAAATCGCCAGCAATAACGATTTCAGGATGAGGATACAGGAATACAATTTTTTGAATGGAGTCAGATAGTGCATAAAATTCGAAGGTCGAATTGTTGTTCAGCTTGGGGCTTCTGTAAGCAAAGCAGCAGTGGATAATTTGCTTAGGGAAATGGAATTTTAACCACAGAAAATTTAATTCCGAATTGCAACAGGGACCTCATTGTGGTGGAGCTTAGTAAGCTACATCACTACGCACGTAAATGGCGAGACTAGGTTGTAGCCAGGCAGCTTTAGATCTGAGAGGTGTGGGCGGGGACCTACCTGTGTTTACCTAAGAGCCAAAAGAGCTGGTCTACATTTACAGACGTGGATGTACGCAGAAAAGTTATTACTTTTTAGACCGCGTGTATTAGCTAGGTCCACTCTAAATTCGCTAGCCATTATTAAAAACAAACACAAAAAATACAAACACCGACTATGCTAAGCAAGGGCATTAAAAATTCAGAATCAAATTGTTGTTGGTGTTACGCCCTTACAACAAAATAAAACAGTGTACCAACCAAATTCACACTCACAAACCGCTATCCTTCGTTTGTTACATGCACTCAGTCATTATTTTTGCCGTATGATTGAGTTATATAGCTGGGTTAAAAGAACAGCGCTTTGAGCAGGGGCAGAAGATGTGAGATGCCCGCACTTTGATTTAATTTTCTTTTTTGATTCACAGCACCACCGTAAATTGTTTTTATTTTTATTTTTATTATTTTAAAATGTGCCGATTTATTTTCTTTTTTGCACCGGCAGTGTGTTTTACCAGTGCACTAGTGATACGTGTGCACTCTTCGAACATCAGCTCGGCATTGAGCTTTAAATCTACATTCATTCATTATATTTAATAAGTTTGATATGAGCACATAATAATGTGTTTACACGGAATTGTTTTCTATCAAATTTAAAATGCATTGTTTTTTTTTTTTTTAATTTTATATAAGAGGAAGTGTTGAAGGTTCTTAATTCTTGAACGAATAAAAGCTATAGTCACTTTGTTACTCTCATATAGAAATGTTGTTTTGTTGTTCCCTGAAAACTAAAAGCGTCACTCTATATTCAGCATAGATAAAGTTATTTACTCCATATAAGCACATATATCAGTCGAAACCTTAGCACTGATTCAAGAAGGTCTAATCTAGATTCTTCCCACTCTAACCACCTTATTTAGGTACAGCTTCAATTGGGAATAAGTCTCATAACCCTGGAGATAAATGTAGTTCTTATCCTCAAGCCAAATAAACCTAATGAACTACCTAAATCTTATCGACACAAGTATTTTTCTGAAAACTATGGAAAATACGATTTGCACACAGAAAACCACCTCTACATCCTCACCAATACACATAGAGGAAAGGAAGATCCACGGAAGACGCTCTACTAGATCTTGTAACACAACGCCTACCGTGCGTTATGTGCCTTCCTAGCTTTTTAAGGTGCGTTTGATAATACCGCATATGAATTCATTTTGGAAGCCATATTCGGAGAGTTTTGACCATTAGAGCGATGCTCGTAAACCGAAAAATCTCTACATTTTCCGGTGACTCTAACATCTCTGTCTCAGCCGTCAAAGGTTGTCCACAAAAATGAATTCTCTCACCGGTCTTGTGAACTTTGTAATCTGGGCTATCAAACAATAGAATATACCGACGACAATGTCATAATCCATCTTTACTTTTTGCTGCTTGTGCCATGGGAAAAGGGCATAGGCTGCCATTTGTCAGAAGGGTTCTGCGCCTGGTAAGCTTGCCCATTGTGATCTTTGTGGTCCCATGCATGAAACATAATACGGGGATCTAGGTCATCTTTCTCCGGCAAAAAACTGAACCATGTGGGGTTTCACAGCGTCATCATCATTGAAAGTTTTACCACCCAAAGAGTTTTGTAAACATCGAAATGAATGATAATCTGAAGGAGAAAGGTTATGGCTATATAGTGCTTGTAACATCAATTCCCGACCAAGCTCGAGGAATACCATTCAACACATATTTTGTGAAATAAAGGTTTTTGGGTTTGATAATGGTTTCTGATGTACCATATTTCGGCACCCTAAAAAATAAATTGAAAAAGGAAATTTTTTGGTAAAAAACATTTTTATATTTAAATAACATACATAGGTAAATTCCACGCATGTTGGATTGAGTCTGTTATATAAAGGAATAAATATTGCACCACTCTGTGTGATTTGATAAACATGTCGTGTATGGTAGATATAGGAGAACCAATTAGAAAGTGAGACAGAGTCAGCGCAATTAAGTCGTTAGGATCAACTGAAACAGGACTTAAAGGGCAAGAGTTAATAATCGCTTCAATTTGACAAGTTAGTCAATGAAGTTGTTCGAAGTTTAACGAACAACATGGCGAAGATGATATTTAACAATTTTTATGGACGCCTTCTATAGTCCTCTAAAATACAGTGAATGACTTGGGATGAACTTCGGACAAATTCTTTTAATGGGCTCGCTGCCAACTTGATCCTCGTGGAACATGCGTTTGAGTTCCTTCAGCTGAGAGTTAATACCAACGAAATAAGTAGCGTTGTATGAAGTATGTAGCCCAACGAGAAGAGTTTCGTCCCAACTCAGGCTTTCCTTCCACAATGTTTGCATAGGAATTTTAGCCTTTAAAATGACCGGCCGTATTAATCCAAGGGGATCGTAGAGTTTGACAATTGTATAGGGTTTTCCAATAGGGACTTGACAACTTTGAATTTAATTTGTGAACGCACTCTTTCACTAATCATCAAACTGTCACTGTCAATTTATTCAGTAAACTCAACATTTTCATCATGGTAAAGTACACTAAATTCGGAGTCGCAAAATCATCTTCAGTGACAAAGCTCATTCTTGGCTCAATGGGTTCGTCAATAAGCAAAATATGCGTTATTGGTCGGGTGAAAACCCACATGTGCTTCATGAATCACCACTTCATCCACAAAAAATAACCGTTTGGTGCGGTTTTTTTCGTCGACGATAACGATTGTGATGTTACTGTGAATGGTCAGCGTTATCGCGCCATGATCACCGATTATTTTTGGCCCGAATTGGAAGATATGGACTTGGACGGTATGTGGTTTTAACTGGATGGTGCCACAAGCCACACACCACACGCTACAATCGATTTATTAAAGAATAAGTATGGTGAGCATGTTATCTCAAGACATGGGCCAGTCGATTGACCGCCTCGTTCGTGCGATTTAACGCCGCTTTCTGTAGGGCTACGTTAAGTCATTGATTTATACCAACACGCCGACGATGTTGGAAGAGCTCAGAGCCAACATTGAACGCGGCCGTTTAGGCCGAAATGTGTGGCTGAGTCGTTGAAAATTGGGTCCAACAAATCGACCGCTGCAAACGTGCCCGCGGTGGTCATATGAACGAAGTCGAGTTCCATTTATAAATGTTTTGATTGTACTTCGAGCCAATAATAAAGTTTTTGAAATATCTTAAATGGTTTGCCTTTTATTTTCAAAAAAAGTTGTCAAGTCGTTGTTAGAAAACCCTATAGATAGGACCGTACGCTTGGTAACTCTATTCGAAGTGCTCCGTTTGTTGTTTAAGAATAAATAATTATCCGTCTCAGGATTACAGACCTTGTGGTTAGATCTTTGTTACACTGCCATCATTGATTTGAAGATATACTTCTCTATCTGCTAATGGGGTCCCCACCAAAGTCTCTTCCGAATTAGAACACCATTTTCGTAGATGGAATCCTTCCTTTAAAGTAGGTCAGATACCTCATTTTTAATCTGAAGTAGATCTTCAAACGTATCGGCACCAGCGAGAAAGTCATCTACATAGAAACAAGACCTGACCTGATCCTACAGAAAAACTATTCTCTTCATCTATCGCAAGCTGGTTTAGACTACGCACGGCAAGGAAGGAGGTGGAAGACGTGCCATAGGTAACAGTATCGAGGGTTTATATGTCTATGTCACCTGAACTGCTATCGCGCCATAGATTGCACAGTATGGTATTATCAGGAGGCTGCATTTGTAAACATCGATACATTTTCTCAATATCTGCTGTAACAGCCAATAAGTAAACTCGAAAAGCAATCAGAATGCTAAAGAGATCAGGCTGTAGAGTTGGGCAAACCATTAAACTGTTATTCAAGGATGAACCATTTGATGTTTTAGCTGAAATGTTGTATAATACACGAAGTTTTTTGCTGCTGCTGTCTGCCTTGAGACGCAGTGATGGGATAAAAAGTTGTGGGCTTTTCGTAAATAACGTGAGGAAGCAGGACTCATATGATTAAGCGACTTATATTCAGACATGAATTAATATATTGTTGCTTGCGGTCGGGATGACGATTGAGTTTCGACTCTATATTCAAAAACTGTTTCTTAGCCAATTCAAAGGATGCACCGAGATAAAAGGTAGCTTGACCGAGTATTTTCCTGATGGTAATCGTTTATGCGGCTGGACGAAATGATTTTCGCAATCGAGTTCTTCTTGGGAATACGTTTGACTGGATTTGTCACGTTATTCAATTACAGAAACGTCTTAATAGAACACCCAATGAATCATTGTTGTTGGAGGAATCAATTAAATCAGAAGCCGTTGCATTTAAACATTATAGCCTAATCTCGTCTTCTGTATAGTATGTTGATTCTCTCCTAGGTGAATCTGTCCGACCAAAAGAAGTTCAAAAAACAACGATGCGTCTATTAACATATCGATTTTCTGTGATTCATAAAAATATAGGTCAGCCAATTCTATGTTCGTGGGAAGTTGGAATGAGTTGATATCAAAACATTGGTTTAGTAGACAGAAGAATGGCTGCGGAGTAATCATTTATTCAAGATGTAAGGTAATATTAAGCTTATAGTTTACGAATACTTGAGTAGAATCGATGCCATTGATAGAGGTGTCTACCCTAGAATTGCTAGCCACTGAGCAATCCTATAGATGACAAAATTTAACTGAGGCCAAGTCAAGAATCGCTCTAATCTCTAAAAAAAAAAAAAAAAAAAATCGATTACTCCCAGGTTAAATTACAGACGAGATGTATCTTTAAATAATTTCAAAGTTTGTTTGAAGCTACCGAAGGGAATGGAGCAAGGGAGGAAGAAGGTTGATTTTCCTTGCGATTTGCCTCTAATAAAGGGAATTTCCTATGTTTAAAATTGACATTGCTTTTAAAATGCAAAAGTGTGTTGTCTCGCAGCTTGTATTGCTTACAGCCCTTAGATTTGCAAAAACGAGTGAAGTGTCATTTTTTTAAACAATTTAAACATAGACCACGTTCTTTAAGCGAGCAATGAGTTGATAAATAGAAAAAGAAATTATATATTGGCAAAAACATACACTCTGGTTACTTGAGCTACAAAATACGCATGCATTGTTAGCATAATTTGATGTAACAAGTACCTCTCGACTATTCCTTTTACTAGAATAATTAGGATTGCCGAGATTTCTTCTTGTGGTATGTTGTTGTGTTTGGCATCGCCTCTCCAAAAACGTTTACATTTCTTTCCACGTTGATGTAAATTTTAGCGGTGCTTCTTTCTTACATTTACGGTGAGATACCGTCACCAATTTCCCTTAACCTCTTAGCAGTTGGTTGATGGATTCCAGGAAGAGCACCAATTTCTTTTATGTGAACCTGAAAAATCAAACGATTGTTGTTAAATCTTGTTCTTTTTTAATAATTATCGGCGGTTATTTCCAATGATGTAGTCGTCCGGAGTGCTTAGTTTTCGAGGCAGGATCGAAAATGTTGAAACTTCTCTATGCTGGATCAGAATCAGCTAAAGTGGAGAACATTGATTGAAAATTGGGCCAATCAGTATATTTTTCCGAAAATGATGTGAACTTCAACTTGGGAAGATGGGCATTTCTCGGTTTAGGAGCAATAAAAATTATCATGTTTTAGTGCTATTCGTGGACTTCAGTAAAGCTTTCGATACACTGAACCATGACAAGCTAGTAGAAGTACTGCAAAATAATGTTATATGAGGGCTAATGGCAGATTAGCTTGAATATCAATCGAACAGGCAATTTTGAGTCAAAATAAATAGTGCATACAGCCAAAATCAAAACGTCCAATATGGAGTTCCCCAAGTATCAAAATTGGGTCCAATCCTGTTCATATTGTACACCAATGAGCTGTTACGAGTTTTCACGAAGACCATTCCATTTACATATGCACACGATACGGCGATAGTGGTGCGTCACAGATCCTTGCATACGGCAACAGAAATTATGCAGGAGGAGTTCGACAACGCGGTAAAGTGATGTCACGATCACGGCTTCACGATCAATCCTTCTAGAACAAAAATGATGCATATACGAAACCCGCAATTCAGGGCTACACAATTGTAAATCTACTTCAAAAATGAATCATTCAATAGTTCAGTAAACTGTCCTATCGACACAGTGGAAAGATACAAATATCTGGGAGTTACGATCGACAGCAACTTTTTCTGAGATAAACACATCGATGAGTTGCGAGTGAGCCTCAGAAGAGCTTTATATGCACTAACCCATCTTAAATATCATGCTACGACGGCCATATTAAGACAAGATTCCCTTGTGGAATCTAAACTTAGGTATGGTATACTTACATGGGGCGATGCATCAACAACACATATGCAGAAAATACAAAAACTCCAAAACTCGGCAGTGAAGAAAATAGGCGTATATAACCAGCGTTTTAAAGTTCTTCGAGTAGAATATATCTTCAAGATGACCCTTATACTGGAGTACTATGATGACAACTGATTCATAACATCGATTTAACATGGAATCAACACAAGAATAAGAGCTCAAGGTATGCTTCACGAACCCCGATTCTACAATAACTACGGGAGAAGACATCTGAAATGCAGTGTACCTGAAGTTCTAAACACAATTGCGCAAGAATTAAAAAATTTACAAAATATTAAAAATAGAAAGAAAATTATAAAACATTTTCCTTGAATTCGAACTTAAACAGCTAAACTTCAAACCTAATTTACTTACAAAACTTATCTTATCAATTTTTTTTAGTTTTTTTCTTTAATGGTCTAATTATTAATAAAAAGGATTGTATTATGTATTAATCTAAGCTTGCTCCCAAAAACTTATTATAAAACTGTGAAAAGCAAACTTCTGCAGAAAAGCATTTAAGTCTTCGCAGAAATATCTAACCATTGTTAAGTTTTAATGAAAATAATACGAAATAACTTCTACTACAAGGCTTTCATTGCTAGCGAGACTTGGATGGTGGTCCTGTGGTCGTCTACTTCTGCTTATAACTTCTGCCCCACGAAGTTGTTACCTAAGCATTTCCCGACTGGTGGCTTCGGGAAGGTTGACCGGCTTCTAAATAGCCGTCTCCGCAGGTTTCTTCCTCTATTTGCTTGTTACCATAGTGAATGCAGCTTTTTCGTCACACCGGTTCTTTAGACTGCCGTTGAAGATGTCCTATTTTATTGCAGTTCCAGCACCGCATTCTACTTCTATTCCATGGAGTATCTCGTTCCTCGAAAATAAATCTTGTGCATAAGACAGAGGCTCCTTCCCTGACGAAATGTGTTCCTTTGTAAACCTGATTGGCGGCTTAATCGCCAGAGCGAACACAAGTGCTTCAGCAAAGGTTCTTTTACCCGCTATCCTTACTGCTGGCCGTAGCTTGGAATCTGCATTTCCCCTGATGAATAAATCCTTTTCCATATCGCCGATTATTTTCTGGCCTGCGAGGTGTGACAAATGTGCCAGTCTACTCACGTCTGCTTAAAGCTGCTGCAGTGTTTCTCCTCGTTTCTGAGGATAAACGGCTTTGGAATTGAACCTTGTAGCTATCCTCAAACCGTTTCTCGATTGCCTTTACCAAAGCCACATTATCTTTATGCTTTTGGATGTCTATTTTTTACAATAGCTCTGCAGCTGGACCACACAAGGCAAAGCACTTCTGCTCATTGTCCCCGTCATTCGCACAGGCAACTATTTCAAACTCCCTCATCAAATGAGGGAGGCTTCAACTCTTTTCCCATTGGAACATTTAAAGAACATTCCCGGAGTCTCAGTTTTCACACTGTGTCGAGCTATTTTGCCAGCTGCTCAGCTTTGCTGTCTATTTTTTCGAATTTTTCGTCAACAATCTTCTATATTCTTTCAAATTTTCCATTAATTTCTTCGAACATTTGCCAAAGAACGTTATTTTGTTCTCCTAGGTTTTGTCCTAGACTCTTTCTGTTTGTCAAATTTTTGTTCAATGCTGTTCTCCTGTTCGTCTAGATTCTTCTTTTGTTCATCCAGTTTTTGTTTGAGGCTATTCTTTTGTTCATCGAATTTTTATTCAATGCTGTTCTTTTGTACTTCCAGATCTTTCTTTTATTCCTCGAGACGGCTCTTCTGTTTGTCCATTTTTTATTTGATGCTATTCTTCTTTTCGTTCATTTCTAACAAGAGGAATTGCATCACCACAGTCATGTCATTGCCGGTACTTATCTGTTCTTACTCGTCAAGATCAAAGGAGTATGTATCTGGATCATATCCCTCGTTGTTCAGAGCTTCCTGAAGTCGGAGCACCAAGTCACTTTTTACTCTACTGGTGCCGAGGTTTCTATTGTTCAACTCGTGTATGAATTAGACGAGAGTCAACTGCTATAGTTTTAAACCCATTATAGCTTTCTCAAACAAAAGAAACACTATTTTTTGTTTTTACACACGATAAGTCCTATCCCACTTCTGCCACCAATGTTGGTGCAAATGTGGGTACAAATGATAGAACTTTTTCTTTTCAATACAATTACAATTTAAATTTCAATTTATTACAATATCATGGTACATTAACGGCCCTATTCTGCTATATACCGGGGAAATGTTTATGTCAAATACGAGTTGTCCGGTCCTGCTATCCGTTCGAAATGAAACACTCACTTTTCGGTAGCGCAGGTCGGTATTTCACTATGCGGACGAATCGAATGTGCTCATAAAAAATGATTTATTTTACATCCCCGATTTATTCGCTGCGTTTGAGTCATACGGTAGCTTATTGGTGAAAAAAAAGCTAAAGTTTTTTTTTTCTAAAAAATGACTTGCAGGAAACGAAAAACTAATAGAGATCAGTTTACTGCCATGGTTGATATTTCGAAAGAAAATTCCGACATAGTCTTGCTCGTGACTTTTGGGAAGTGCTAAAAAAGCTAAACCACTATCGAAAGAAAAAAGTGAATGGAAAAAGGAAATTATTTCGTGATGAAGTTTGTGTTTTGTTTATGTATTCAACAGCTTGATTTGTTTATGTATTTGACAAGTTTGGAGTGATTACAAATCGAATTTAAAAAAGAAACATTCTCACAACAAACACGAACTACGCTGTACGGGTAGACAACCGAATAAAACGCATATATTTAGTGCTGAAGAAGAAGAGGCAATAGAGCTCATTTGCTTAAAGGACTCTGTTGGTGTCCAAAATGCACAGGCTTTCGGATGCACCAAAAGGAAAACAAAACCCAGAGAATAGGAGTGCCAACGTTTTGGAGCACCTTCAAAGCTGACTGATGGAATCCAAGCTAAACATAAGGATGATTCAGGCTTGTTTGTAGAAACTATTCCAAGCCCATCCAACATCCACAGCAACAACAGCTATCTCTGCTAACCTCGCAAATCGAGATTCAACGCGACTTATACAAGACGATAAAAACATCCCTTAAAGGAAACAAGGATAATAACAAATCAACGCAGAGTAGTCTTAGAAGAATATATAAAGCATTGGAGGCGGTAAACAATCAAAATAACAGAATGTTCAAAGAACAATGAGGGCACAACCAAGCTATAGAAAAAATTGCATTGGAAAAACTTAATGTTAAAAAACAATTTTTAGAAAAAGAGCCCCAAAAGTTGTGGGGGATCAGCATTTGTGTCATCGACGCTCGCTGGGAGAACTGTACCAACACCTGCAACGCTAGCGAAACTCAGATTAGATTACGATGATGAAATTTGATCTGATCCACGGGAAACCGTTATTCTTTTAAGAAAGCTAATGTTCCTCCTAACCACTTTACCATCGCTAAGTCCCCGAACCACTACATCGTTTTCTTTTCTCTTGATTAGTTATGTTCTTGAAATCTGTCAAAGTTATCATCGGAAGTATTATTACTATCTTCTTTGTCCAAAAAACAAAGCTTCGAGGTCTGGATTCTGCGCTGTTTCACACCCGTATCATTAAAATCGGTTAATTTGCATTTGCTGACATTTGTTTTGCATTTTACCTTTCTGGCAGAGCAAATTTGAGTATCCGCTGGATGTCTGCGGGTGCCACATCTGCTGCATTCTATTGTGAACTTATTCTCCCCTTAGAAACAACCCGCTTTATACCCATAAAAGTAGTGGGTATAGTGAGCCAATAATTTCCATACGCTTAGCCTGCGACGAAACAGTGACATCCTCGTATTCGCAATTTAATCACTGACAATGGCACCTGCACGATTTATGATTCACCCAATTCTTTCAGAATTACTTAAGAAAACGAAACAATTCCAAACACTATTTATTTTATCTTTACAATACTAATTATTTGTTACTCTTATTTATCTCACTAGATATGCAAATTTACCTCGCGGCCAATGTAATGACCCGTGATTTATCTCAAATAAAACAACCAAATGTTTCAATAATCAAAGTAATAATAATTCTTTATTTTCTTCACTTCACAACCAAAGTAAACTGCCTACTCTGTCACTCATCGACTGGCTCCAGCAAGTGTGTGCATGAAAAGTGGATGTAACCATCATCCGTGGTTACAGATCTCCACAATATCCGCTACATTTTTTTCGTTTTAACTTTCTTATTTTTCTTTGACTAAATAAAACAGTTAAAATGGCTCTTACATTTCCAAACAGATGACGTTTAAGTCTTCGAAACTTTGATATATAAATCGTTAAGGCAGTTCACCCGCCGTATAGCAGAATACCGATTCGAAGTGAAAGTAAATCGAATAGGTGAAGGGAACGTTCGATCCGCACGTATAGAATAGGTGTGCTCAGCCCAATTCTGCTTTACGCCGGGTGAAATGTTTATGTCAAATACGAGTTGTCCGATCCTGCTATCCATTCGAAATGAAGCAATCACTTGTCGGTAACGCAGGTCGGTATTCCACTATACGCACGAATCGAATGTCCTCATAAAAAATGATTCACTATACATCCGTAATTCATTCGTTGCGTTTGAGTTATACGGTACTAGTGAGTGAGCTAAATAGTTTTTTTTTTTTCCTTTTTTTTCTAAACAATTAGTTTCAGGAAACGAACAACTCATAGGGTTAATATCATGAAATAAAATTCCAATATAGCCAGAAATTGGACAAAAAAAATCGCAAGATGTTCGTGACTTTTGGAAAGTGCTAAAAAAAGCCAAACAGCTTAGGTCCACCATCGAAAGAAATAATGATTTGTTTATGTATTTGACAAGTTTGGAGTGATTACAAATCGAATTTAAAAAAGAAACTTTCTCATAACGAACTACGCTGTATGGGTGGAGAACCGAATAAAACGCATATATTTAGTGTTGAAGAAGAAGAGGTAATAGAATTCATTTGCTTAAAGGACTTTGTTGGTGTCCAAAAATGCATAGGCTTTCGGATGCCCCACATCCCAGGGAATCGGAGCGTCAAAGTTTTGCCGTTTTGAAAGAAGAGCATCCACAGCAGTAACAGCTTCCTCTGCTAAGCTCGCAAATCGAGATTCAACGCGACCTATACAAAACGATAAAAACATCCCTTAAAGGAAACAAGGATAATAACAAATCAACGCAGAGTAGTCTTAGAAGAATATATAAGGCATTGGACGAGGTAAACAATCGAAATAACAGAATGTTCATAGAATAATCAAGGCACAACCAAGCTATAGAAAAAATGGCCTTGGGAAAACTAAATGTTAAAAACAACTTTTAGAACTAGAGCTTTTGCACAAAAGTAACAGTATTTAGTTTTTATAATTTAATGTTAATTTTTTTTTTCCTGCTTTTGTTCCTTTTATAAGTAATAAATTAAATAGATTAGATTACATAAAATGCTTAAAGGTACAACACAATTTTATTTCTTAAATTATTACCATCTTGTGAATATTCTGAAGATTGTGGTTAGGAGTCATCAGGAACAGCATAGGCATTGTTTGCTTCATATGGTTCTTCCCAATACACATCAAAATATTTGCAAATGTTGTGTAAAGCACAGCATACATTTACAATTTGTATAAACTTGTTCGGTTCATACTGAAAAACTCTAAACGAATGCAAACAACAAAATCGGTTTTTAACACTCCAATAGTTCTTTCCACTCTGTTACGCGCTAAAGTATGATATGTGTTAAAGTTTGCTTCACGTGAATCCGCTTCAGCAGCTTGATAAGGCGTTAACATCCATGGTGTTAGAGCGTAGGCCGCGTCAGCTGTAAGAGTATCTATAAATCTATGAACATTTTTATTATTAAGTGCATTGTTACCTATGATCCTAAAATGGCTTCCTCTACTTTCGTGTGCATCATGAAAGAAGCTACTCGCATCTGAAGTAGGTATTCCAAATAAAGGAACCATTATTGCTCCCAGGAAATCGTGCATCGACAAAACGTATCCGTTGCTTGTGGTCACAAATCTGAAAAACATATTAATAATAAAGATCAATTACAAATTAATTTAAAAAAACACTTACTTATACGGGATTAAGGCTATAGTAGCCTTTTCTATTGTAATAAAGATGCAAGTTTTCAGATGAAGTTTTTATAGCTATGTTTGTTCCATCAACACACATAACTACGCCAGGAATTCGGCATTTGTTGTAGAACCAAACCTAAAGGGTTCGTAAAAAAAACATTATTTTTAAAACTGTGTGTCGTTTATTTTGCTTTGCGATGTTCCCTGAAGTTGTGGGGATCAGCATTTGTGTCATCGATGTTCGCTGGGAGAACTGTATCTTCACCTAAAGCGAAAAATTCAGATTAGATTTATACGATGAAATTTGATCTGATCCAGGAGAAACCGGTATTCTTTAAAGATGGCTAATGTTCCTCCTAACCACTTTACCATCTCCAAGTCCCCGAGACACCACATCGTTTCCTTTCTCTCAATCACTTCGAATTCTTGCGGACCAAAAGTGGGTGTTAGTTTGTTTGGGAAGATGACAATCCTATGGACCACCTTGTCTCTCACCCCTATCTCAGAGACCCTCGTTCTTCGATCGCTATCTGCTCTCTCTTACCCCTTTTGCTTATCTCGTCTCGTAGGTCTCGTGCTCCAGAGTCTAAAATATCCTCGCTGATGTCCCGGATCGAGGGTATTTTGTCTCGGATTGTGCGATTAAACAAAAGCTCTGAAGAAATCTTTCAAGTTGTCCCATGCGGAGTTACGTTGTACATCATAATAAACTTTGTAATCTCTTTTTTGTAATCACTTCACTTTGTAGCCGCTTTAATATCGAATGATTCATATTTTCTATTTCCCCATTGGCTTGTGGCCAATATGATAGTGACGTCATAAGTTGTATATTATTGCTCGCACAATACTGCTCCTCGCTCACAAACTGGCGTGTCATCGGCTGTTATCGATTTCGGATACCCCAACCTCGAAAATGTCTCCTCCAGCCTATCAACGATGATGCTTGATGTTACCTCGAATAATAATAATCGATGACTACAATAATATAGTCGTGATTCGGTAGGGTTCCCATTAAATCTATTGCCACACATAACCATGTATCAATATCAGGGAATGGTTGTAGCGGCCTCGATACCAGCAAACAGTCCCTTTAGTTCTTTACGAATTTTTCCACGTCCCTGTCCATTACTGGCCACCATATTTTCGAACGAACCCTGGGTTTCATCACTGTCTCACCTGGGTGCCCTTCATGCGCCAGCTCTTAGACCTTCAACCCCAAGGAATTGGGTATTGGTTTCACAACCGCCACTCTAACCTAACCTAACCAACACAACTCTAGACGA
Organism: Volucella inanis; assembly: GCA_907269105.1. Lineage (NCBI taxonomy): Eukaryota > Metazoa > Arthropoda > Insecta > Diptera > Syrphidae > Volucella > Volucella inanis. The sequence continues at coordinate 107,170,894 of OU026153.1, read as the reverse complement.
AATGGGAAGAATCGAATTCCAGGAATAGATATGGATGTCTTATATTCGTCGTTTGATATAATTAATACGGGTGTATCCGTACAATTTACAATTAATGACAACACCCAAACTAGTAACGGTGTTAACAATTTTAAGTTTATTGGCAGAGAGTAGGACATCTGGTAAGTTGCTAAGACAATAAGTTTTATTAGAAATAGTAATAACCTGACCCTTATTTGGATTTAAAAGAGAAAATCTGGAAAGATCTTCATTAAGATTGCTAACCAGTTCAGCTATAAATTTAATAGGTTTTACGGCATGTAGCTGGACATCATTGACGTAAAGGTAGACAGAGAAGTGCTTAAAAACCTACAGAAGATAAGATAAGTTCTTAAATCGGCTGCAGATACCGGATTAGTTGTTTTGGTAACAGGTAAAACTCGGCTAGTTTTCAAGGATTTGGGAAAAGTTGATGTTGTGATGCAGTGATTGAGAATGTGGGTTAAGTTGGATACTATATATAAACGGAAGTATCAGCTTAATAAGTCGCATATTTATCCCGTCTTAACCACTTACTTAATTTTCGGTCTTTGTATTTCGAAGAGATTTACAGAGTGATTTAGACTTTCAGACATTTTAAAATTGAAATCACCAGATATGCTTTCAAGGAAGAAACTATTTAAGAAGTCAGGATCAATGTGAGGTTCAGCATTACATTTCCTACAAGAGATACCTATTTGAAGCAGATTGTTCCAAAGCTACTTCGGAGATAAAGATGTATTTAGTTTGGAAGCACAGTAGTTTCTTTTGGCATTTCGTATAACAAAAGCAGATTTGTTTCGCATAGTTTTTTAAGTAAACCAATTCGAATTTGAATTAACAACTGTTAATTCGGATATTTACCGTTTTAGAAGGAACAAGTTGGTTGTATAGTTGGATAAATATTTTTTGTAAATTACACAGTTTCACATTACAATCAGTGTTTAGACGACAACAATCCCATTTTACAGATTAGGCAGCAGATTGAAGGGCTACAGTATTCATGGATCGATAATCCTTATACGAAAAAAGGCAGCGGGACGCCGTAATGGGTGAAGTTAATATTGTAGCTACAGAAAGGAGACCATAATCCCAAATAAAGTCGAGCGGTAGTTGATCGAAAAGAAGAATAGACGAAGGATCGGATACTATTGTCAGGTCTAAAAGACTACGGATGCATTCCAAACATAGCGTGTTGGGTATTTATTACTATAGAATTGCAATCCTAGAGAAGATGCCAGAAGAGAGCAATTACGATCTGGAAGGTATGTACAGACTATTTAACATTTTACTGATCCGTCATGTATTTCAATAATTAAAAACTCTGATTCTAGATCTATGGACTTATGGACATATAATTCTGCATGTAAGTAAAGATTTACAACAAATTGCAATATGTTTTTTAATATACAAAATTGCAATTGCAATATATGTAATCCTATCTTTCCTAGAAATTTTGTAATTAGGTAAATCATAACTTGTAGCAGAGACATCGTTGTTAGACCAGGTTTTGAAGACATAAACAATGTCAACACAAGAATCTAATCTAACTTAAATTGATTAAGTGCATTAATATGACAAATTTTAAAACCATCACAAAATTAAGTATTAAGTATTAGATTTTCAAAGTAAGTAAATAAGAGAATACGAGTAAATACACTAAAGTTAACAACAGTTTCATTCGTGAGTCGCAGCAGCAACAATAGCAACATCATTAGCAGCAATGGTGAGGTCATCACAGCTTCCGATGGAAAAGCTATTCAAATTATATTTCACAATTTAGTGTGTTATCTCAACCCTTTTACTTTTCTTTACATTTTACCTAAATCACTTAATCACTCTCGTAATTCACACTCCAAATTCAACTGATAAACAGATTTGAATACCTCAGGGATACCTATATTTATACTCCAATGACATATTTCGAGAACAATATTTGACATCCAGCGTTCAATACAATTTTCCGAACGCTATCAAAATCTTCTGAAATGGATATCACAGTACGTTCCTAGCGAAGACCAAGTTGCTGACTTATTGACCAAATCTTTGGATACAGAAAAATTTCAAAAGTTAAAATTACCTTTTTCTTTTTATATAATTTGCGCTGGCATCGGGATTTTATGTACCCTTAAGATGCTTGCACAAAGCACGGAACTTAAATGGGTTGATTTTATAATTAATCTCATTTGTAAAATAAAAGACAAAGAGCTTTGCTCTTACTCTTCAGAGCGTATCTTTATTTCTGATTCTCCAAATACAAAAAAAAAGTATCGACAGAGTGTTTCGTCCACTGAACACCTGTCCAGTCAGCATTTCCTGTTATTCGTTTTAATGTTTGAGCATTGAACTATGGTATTGACAACAAATGCTTACTAAAGCATTTCCTGTTTGTACTTACAGTACTTTGTTTTGATAAAGTCAATTTTGCAATGCTCGATCATTGCACTTGAATTTTGCACATCGGAAATTCTGCCGCGGACTTCACTTCGGCGAATCGAATCTGCTCATCCTGTCCCAGAAACACTCTAGGACTCGTCTCAACTCTGGCACATCAGCGTCACATATTAGAACCAAGTCTCCCACTTCCAAACACGAAACTCGTTGGAACCATTTACACCTTCTTGTGAGCATTGGCAGATACTCCTGGACCAATCTCTTCCAAAAATGGTATTTTATCTGCGTACTCACTCGCCACTGCTTTCGAAGGCAAAATTCGTTTGGATCCAATGAGACTGGAGTTTGTGTTGAATTTGGGCAACCAAGGAGGAAATGAAATGAAATTAGTGTCAATGTATCTTTGTCTTCACTTAACGCTGGAAGGTGAGTAAGCGGGCGGCTGTTTACAATATTTTCAGCTTCGGTCAGGACACTGTAGAGCGTGTCTAGTCGAGGTGTTAACTCATGAAGTGAATACGATAAGACTCATTGTACGGTGCGCACGAGCTTCTCCCAGCATCCTCCTGCATGTGGTTTTTTTTATAATACCTTGCGTGCACCAAGGGGATATGAATACCCTTTTACTAGATTTTTCTCCAGGGCGCGGACGGGTGGGATTCGAACCCACGACCCTCTGCTTGAGGAGTCTATGCATATACCACTACACCACGGTAACCCCTTTGGGTGGGTTTGGGTTTGATGGACATTTGAAAACCCATTCTATTCGTAACGAAGATAGTCCTGCTTTAATGGCTTCACTGTCAAAGATATTCTAAGTCAGCAACTCGTTCCTTGCACCAAGAAAGTTCGTGCCATTATCGCCCCTTATGCGCTTCGGAACTTCACGTCGGTTCACAAAATTGCGAATGCATAAAATACAGGCATCCGTCGACAAATCAGCCGCGACATCCAAATACACAGCTTGTACGGTCATACATGTAACAGGACAATTCATATTTTCTCTTGTCATCGTCCGACAGTAATGCGAACTAGCCCGAAATAATCTAGGCCCGTGTAGTAGAATGGTCTGATGAATGGCGTAAGACAGTTCTCTGGCAGCTGGCCCATCGGTGCTGGTTATGGCAGGGCGACTCGCACCTGCCGCATGACAGACCACTCAACCATCCGATTTCATTACTCCGGCGGGTATTTGGCCCGCGTTGCTTCGTCTGCTTTCCAGAATTTTGGCGGTGGAGAAATGTTATGTTTCGATCCATACACTTCATCGAAATCTTGGAAGTATGGCCATGGAACTGCATCCTTTTCTGTTTTCTTGTTCCTGCGTTTTATCCTAATGTAGGTTATTACAATATTGCTAAACTTTTTTCTACAATCAGCACAAGAAAAGGGAAATGTTTTTCCCTTTTGATTTTCTTTTGAACAATGCTCCAATGAGATGAACGAGACTTTTGTCCCTTGGAAAATTGACTATCCAGCCGTAATCGTGTTGCTACCAGCAATTTTATATTACCGCCCTTCCACGAAAAGCTAAAATAAACATTTTTTAATAAAAATGCTTGCCACAAAAAATAGACCGAACCTCTTGGAAGTGCCTGCACCTGAAACATATTCTTCTTCAAATAAATTGTCTAAGTTTCCGTCAATTTTGCTAAGAAGTGATTATTGATTTATAAATATTATCTGAATAAATAATTGCTGTAATATTCTCACAATAAAACTGATAAATCTTGTGTATTCATTATACTTTGTTTTTGAGGCACAAGCACTGGATCACGGATTTATTTTTCTTTTGTTTTGACACAATTGTGACATTTCGAATTTGACGTTTATGTCGTGCAGCCAGAAAAAATTGCTGCAGGAAATGCGCAACGCTGCCGTTACTATCTGAATATTTGAAAGCCAGGATGCACGCAGCCGCCTTTATGTCTGAATATTTGAACGTTCAGCTGCACTATCTGTGCAGCCGGCTGAATTCTTGAAAGCACCCTATATGATAATAGTAAAAGATCTTCACCTAAAAAAGGTTATGGTGAAAATTTGGTGGACCAATCCACTTTCCATTTCTTCAACCAGGAGAAACGATAAACGCTGTCAAATATTGTGGGGAAATCGACATATTGAATGCCAAATGGGTTGAAAAGCAACCTGCGTTTGTCAATAGGCACGATCCGATTCTTTTCCATGACAATGATAGACCCCATACCTCACAAGTAACGGTGCAAAAACTGTTGCAGTTGGGATTTGGAATTCTTCCGCATCCACCGTACTCTCCTGATATTTTCACAACGGATTACCAACTTTTCCGCAATCTGGATTAATTTTTCTGGCAAAAGGTCTTCCAGAACCGAGTAGAGGTCACAAAAGCCTTTGAAGAGTCAGCACGAAGAAGTCAGCACTTTCTACGAGAAAGGAATATTTGACCTTGTATCACGTTGGAAGAATGTCATAGATGCTAACGGATCCTATTTTGATTGAATAAAAATGTACGGAAAAATAATATTGGTAATACATAATTAATTTTTACTATACCACATTTTATGTAGTACAACCCAATACTTTGCTGTGTATCTCCCTGTATATGCTTTTATCGCCCAGGTGAGATCTTCTCCAGCTCCTTTGTTGCCTAGACTCCCATATCTTCTGACTGCTTATCATTTCAAAAGCTTTTTCATATCTATGAAGCAGGTATACCATATATTTCTTTATTTTTCACCAGAATTTTTTCAATAATTTGTTCACTGTAAAAGCCTGATCCTGGATATTATCCTCCGGTCTGAATCCACTTTGTAAATCAAGGATTTTACCTTCCACAATTCCTCCTTCTCGTTGTTCTAGTATCGTCTCATAAATCTTAAGAGCAGCAAGGTAATTCTCCTATAGTTACAATTTTTTGTGTCTCCATTCTTGTAGATAGGTAAGATGATTCCGTATTTCCATTCTATTGGTATTTCCTTTTTTCCACGTTAGATTTAGGATTCCTAAAAATTTTGATATACCTTTTTCACCCATGCTTTTAAGGAGTTCTAGGGCCATCTCATCTATGCCTGAGACCTTTGCATTCTTAACTTTCTTCAAAACCGCTATAAGTTCTTTTTTATTAATCCAGTTTCCTTGCTCTTGTTCATTTTCTTTGCGCTGATTTAGTGTTTATTCTGCTTTAATACTGGTATATACAGCATGCTCTTCCCCGTTCAGCGGTTCTTCGAAGTAATCTTTACATCTTTTCGCTATCTCTTTTATGTTTTGCAGTTTGAAGTCTTTTTTTTTTTTTGTTTTTAAGTGGTTTTAGTAGTCAATAGAACATTTTCGAATTTCCTTTACTGCTATGTTCAATGGTTTTCCTAAACTCTTCTCATGTTTTCGTTTTAGCTCTTAACACTTTTACCATGTTTTCTTCAATTTGATTTCTTTCTTTCGTTCTTCGTTCCACTATGTGGTTCCCTTCCTATCACCTTTTAATTTACTTTGACCGCATACTTTTTTAGCAACTTTAGGCAATGTTTGCTTAAAGCGTTTTCATCTTTTGTTTAAGTCTTTATTAACTATGATTTCATATCTGTTTATCTCTTCGTCTAACTCCTTCCTATATCTTTCTGGGTTTCATCTTTTCTTATTGTATATGCTTTAATTTGCATCTTTTCTCACGATTCTGCTACTTGTTTTGCCTTTGTCCGACTATTTTTTACGTCTCATTGATACTTCCAATAGGAAATGAGCAGTTCCGCTTTCGTATACTCTTTTAACGTTGGCATTTATTACACTCTTTTATGTGTTTGCTCTTATTACGTTAGACTACGATTTTTCATTTCTACTTGCTACTTCTCTGGTGTACTTACATATGTATATCTTTATATGCGAAAAGCGTGTTAGCAATTAGCAGATCATTAACAATACAAAAATCTATTAATTCTTTTCCATTTGAACTAATCTTGCTTTCTCCATATCTTCCTATTACTCAATTACATTTTTCTTTATCATTTTCAAAAGATGTAGTTTTATTCACAAATATGTTGTTCCTTTACCTAATGATAATAATATGTCTCTACTAACTTTAAGGGGATGATCACCTGCTTTAACTACATTATGGGATATGGACGTCAAAGCAGCTATTCTAGCAACAGGAGAAGTGATAAGTTTTCCATTCGTCCTAAACTGCTCCTGATTTCGTTAAATGTTTCGTGGTGGTTTCACCACATTATCTTTATATGCTAAATGCGTTTTTCGCATTGGATATTCTATTTGCTTCTGTAATATTTTAATATTATTTCTTAAAATATTAAGACGACGTTCCTTTTCGACCATTACATTTTTCTTTATCATTTCCAACTCGAGCATTAGTATCCCCAGCTATAATCAGTTTGACTTTTCTTTAATCACAAGTTTTCTGTAGGCTTTCCTAGAAAAAAGGTTCTCTTCACTTCTTGCGTCCACATTAGGGCCATATAAAGTTTTATCTTTTTTTTCAAATTTCTATTATAGATTATTACTATAGGCCACACTTGCTTTTGCTTGTTTGTTTTGATCCACTCTAATGTAGATCATTAGATCTCCATTTTTCATTAGAAAACTGCCTTTACCTTTTTTCTTAATTTCAGTGAAAGCAAGTTTCTCAACGGCTTCGCCGCACTGAAAGTATCAGTTCCCATTAGTGTTGGGCATAACACGTATTTTTAAAGTTTTTGTAGGAGGTACTCATTTTGGAAAATCAGGTGATACAATGTCCCACATCAGCTGGATCTTCGGCAGGAAGATCATGTACATGTTGTCATAACAGTATGAATCCCATTCAGCGACATTTAGATGGCATTACAGTGGTGTCACATATGTGAATGTAGGATGAAGATTTGACAAAATTTAAATAATTTGGAATTTTGTTTCCATATGTACATACTTACTTCTCAGGCAATTGTATTTTATTTTAGATTCCTGTAAGAAACTGGTAAGTACATTTTTAAAAAAATAATATATTTGGTACGAAAATTTAGTAAGAAAAAAAATAAAGAAGAGATATTTGAAAATATTTGGTGGTTTTTTTTTTGATTTTTACTAAATAATTTTTTATTGTTCAATGAAAATATAAATATATAAATCATTATAATCCTCCTAGGTACATTTGTTGAGGAAAATAAACTTCAGTCATCTCCAGTTATATTTTGTTTTCAGTGTCCGATTAGTCTTCGGAGCCACTATAAATTATGTTAGATAATACATACTTTAATTGAGATAACTCAAGTGAAAATCTATGCAAGAATTAAAAAAAAAGTATAAGTACATACATACTTTTATCTGTTACATACTATATTGCAATTCAAAAACAACTGGGATACTTTTTTCCCACTTAGTCTGTTTCTTCTTTCAACCAGAGTGTGACCAGACTTTGAAAAAACACATTTAGATTGGACAGGAGTCGCGACTATACACATTCTTTTTTTACCACTTTGTAAAATCTTAGATAAGGCACCATCGTGCCACCATATCAATGGGAACATATTTGTTTACTTCAACTATACTTACCGCCGTAGGATTTGTATTCTTTATAATTTCGCTTACACCCTTGTCGAAAATTTCCCAAATGCTACGCGTTCCTTTCGGGGCGGTGGTACCAACACTGGCTTCTCTTAAAAATTTTACTGCAGAGACACTGTTTACCAAGGCTTTCACATTCTTGCATGCTCTAGTTAAAGAGTGTTCATTTACAAAGCCATCTCTTAAATCTAGGGTCTAGCAGTGTACTCTCTGCAAGAACACATTCAAAAATTGCTTAGTCAATTCGTCTAAAAGACTTTGCGCCATTTTACGCAGACATTGAGGAAGTGTGTCCCTCTTTAGAAACTCTACACATTGCTCCTTGAGGGCGTGAGATATTAAAATTACCTCTGACAATATCATATTTTTTTATTCATTTCATTTCTTCCGTAACGTCTTTAAAAAATACTAAGGACTCGCAGGCACTTGTTAATACTTCTATGTCTTCGTTATTAATATTCTCTATTTCTGAGTAATTTATAACTATTGTGGACATCAAACTTTTTCTTACAGTTAGTACTCTCTCAAACATATCAAACGTCGAGTTCCAACGTGTAGCAACATCTTGCTTAAGTTTGAGTTTGTATTCTCCTAAGTTTTTCTGCATAGTCTTTAACCTCTCAGTTGCCAATGGACTTCGGCGAAATACTTCAACAATGGACTTTATTTTGACTCGTGTGTCCTTTATTTCTTGTAATGCAGTTTGCACAATAAGATTTAGTGTGTGCGCAAAGCAGGGAATGTGTTTCCAATTATTTTCTCTTACTGCAGCTTTAATGTTATGCGCATTATCAGTTGTTGCAGCAACAGTTTTGTTGGATATTGCCCAGTATTCGCACATCCTTTTCAATTCCCTGCCAGCGGTGAGACGATCTGAACATTGGTAGCACTCTAACATACATGACTTGAGCTTTGTATTCTCATTTGGCCTAGAGGTCTAACAGTCAATCGTAATCGACAAATGACCTGATTGTTGCAGCAAATTGTGAATTTTTTCTTTTGTCGTGTTGAAATAGTTCGTTAAAAGCACATTTGAAAGTGCTTTACGAGAGTATATTTGGTAGCTAGGGTTTAATCCTCTAATAAATTGCCTAAACTCTTTAGTTTCAACCATGTTAAAGGGCAAGTAATTTTTGGCTATTAGCTCAACCAAAAATTTATTTTCATTTTCTGCTTTCTTGGCAGATAGCGGTTTCTGCAAATATTGGGAAATTTATGTAGTTTTTTGCTATCTGGTGCATTTGTAGCATTAGTTGCAACAGGCTAAGGCTCAGAAGATGAAGGAATAGGAGGCATATGTTCCACTTCACAAGCATTGTCCGTTTGACGAATAGCTGCAAAAATGGTTGAATGTCGTGCTTTTGTATGGCGAATTAAATTGTATGGACCACATTGCACTTTGTTTTTAAGGTCAGTAAAATACTGCCATGCTTTTGTAGTGTCAAAGTCGTGTGACTTCTTTATCGATTTTTTTTTTCTCTCTCTCATACCACGTGGTCTGATTTCTGAAACAAGTGTCACTTGTTCGTCTTAAACAGAATCATGACCCCGGGGCCAAATAAAACCAAACCCGGGAATAGATTTAGGGAGTTGGCTGAAGACGACTTGCTAACTTTTGAACCTTATTCAAAAACGAACAAATCAAATACCGACGCCGATTGCGCCTCTCTCCCCTTGAATACTAACATCAAAAATGCCATATTTGTATTGATGTCTCTAAAAGACGCAAGCAAACCTCTAACTTCGGTTAGCATTTTTATTCTTAACAAGGCCATCGAAAATATAAGCACCTAGTAAGAGAGCATATCTCAGTTAAGAGTTGGTAGTATACTAGTATTGGCCAAATCACAAAGCTGACAAATTTCTCCGGATAACTATCAGTGCAAATCAAAGCCTTGTCAATATAAAATTAGACGCAAACCTAAACTCTTCCAAGGGAATTGTGTATGCCCTCTGTTTGATAAATGTCCCTGAAAAGGAAATTATTGTCGAGATGAAGTCACAAGGTGTAAATGACGTGTATAAATTTACAAAATATTTTGACGGAAAACGACTCCCTTCATTTTTAGTACTACTGACTTTCGACCTCCACCAAGCTCCAAAAACCGTTGATATCGGGTGGTACAAAGTAAAAGTTCAGGAATATATTTTCAACCCTGTGCGCTGCCGCAACTGCCTACTACTCGGCCACACTTTCAATAATTGCAACAGGCCTAAAAAGTGTTACATGTAACCTTCCTCCTCATGAACCCACTGAATGCAATCGCACTATGTGCGCTAATTGCTCTGAGGCTCACCCTTCCTCCGCCAACACTTGTCCTTAATACTTACAAAATAAAGAGATTCTAAAAATTAAAACAAGAAAATGCAACATGGCAGAAGCTAAGCGTATCTACAACCAATCGCAACCTCTACCCACCTCTTCTTTTCTGCAATTGTACGCCGAAGAAACAAAACAAAAAAACCGAATAATTGCTAGTTGTAACAGCCCAGCGGTTACTGCTACTGCAAGTTCCACCTCAACTTCAACTTTATCATCAACTTCATCCCATCTTAAAATCAACACAGTAAATTACCAAAAACCTTTTAGATAACAACTACTTTATGTCCACATCCGATACGGGTGATAACAGGCGAACTCGTCCACCTCCTGATCATTCTAGACCGCGCCCCTTCCCTCAACCCTCCACAAGGCCAACTTTCACTGATAAAAAGTTTAAATTCCTTCAATGGAACATAAAAGGCTTCGTCAACAACTATGACTAATTGCGCCTCTTAATTAAAGAACACAATCCAAGCGTAATAGCTCTACAAGAGACTCGCTGTGCATATTTCTTTACGCCACACACACCTCAAGAATTCACAGGATACTTTCACAATCATGTTCAAAGGATTTATTCAAAGCAAGGTATAGAATTCCTAATAAAAAAGAACATACCATATGGTATGTTCCTGTTAACTCTAATATATTGATGCATGCTTTTGAGATCGAACTCTCAACAAAATTTACTGTTCTTTCTATTTATATCCTACCGGACCAAACCTTTTCAAACGACGACTTGTTAAAACATCTTTTACCAGTTTCAAATCCCAATCACCCTTGTGGGCGACATTAACGCCTGGAGTATTCTGTGGAGCTCAAGCAACGCAAACCCCAGGGGCAGAGAAGTTGAAAATTTTATCGCTAATGCCAATCTCATAATTTTAAACGACGGTTCTTCTACACACCTCTCCACTCACGGCGCACTATATAACATGCTGTTCGCCTGAACTGTATACATCAATCTCTTGGGAAATACTGGATGATCTCTGCAACAGCGATCACTTTCCAATTATCTCCACTATATCCCTTGGCCCGATTAATTGGAAGACTCAATTTAACCCTAAATTTAGAACAGACAAGGCTAATTGAACAAAGCGAACAGTTCCACGGTGGAGCCCCCTCTTAGCAACCCTCCAAAGCGATAAACAATCAAAATGGAAACTTTTTAAAAGGCATCCTAGCACAACAAATCTTATAAACTACAAGAAGGCGAATACAAAATTCCGCAGGGAAGTAGACAAATAAAGCCAAAAGCTTATATGAATTCACATCTGCCATTAATCCCAACTCGACGCCTGAAAAAGTTTGACATCGCATTAGATGTCTGTGGTAACGCCTCACCATATTCGATAAAATCAATTACCACACCTGACGGCTCAAAAATCTCACCTAGAGAGATATGTAATCACTTCGCAGAGACATGGTCAAATGACTCTATTACGAACACTTCCCTCCAAGGTTTAGGATAGCCAAACAACTAGCCTTATCCCTTCCGCCTGCCCTCAACAACATATAGGGTTGGGCAAACTAATAGAAATCGATATAACACCAATAGAACTAGAATGTTGTCTGGCTAAACTAAAAGGTAAAGCACCCAGTAGAGACCGTATATCGTACCCAATGTTGAAGCATCTTCCCTCATGTAATAAAGTCTAGATTAATTTTACTTTACAATAACATCTTACAAACAGGTACTATTCCCCAATGGCTACAATACTTTCACTTCCCAAACGAAAGGGAGACATAAATTTTATCGTCCGATCTCACTGGTGCCTTGCATATCCAAGGTCCTAGAAAAAATAGTCACTCAGCGTTTATTGTGGTTCATCGAATCAAAACGCCGCCTAAGTCATAACCAGGAAGCCTCATACCGGGCAAGGGTTGCATAGACGCACTCACTCACCTTGATTGGCACATCTACAAAGCACTCTCTGCTCGTAACCATGTTACCATTCTTTCGCTGGATTTTGAAAAGGCATTCGACCGAATAGGCATCCACTTAGTCCTACAGACCCTAAATGATTGGGTCATCGGCCCAAGAATCTACAATTATGTTCGTTCTTTTCTGATAAATAGGAAAATTTGCGTCAGGGTCAACAATAGCTATTCTTCAATTCTCCCACTATTTAACAGAATTCCTCAAGGCTCCTCATTCACAGTGGTGTTGTTCATGATAGCCTTTGACAATTTGTCAACAATATTTAGTAAGCATAAACTCGCAGATCATTACATTTACGCGGATAATGTTTTCGTGCTGTGTAAAAATAATGATCTAACCAAAACTAGACATGGTGTATATAAATCGCTATATTTTTTGCTGCTGGGGCAAAACTCTACATAAGGCTCCTTCACTCAAACAACGCCACCACCAAAAGGGACTTTGATTCCGCAAAAACTATAAAGCGTCCAATAAGAGCTCAATTAGCTATAACAAGAACCATAATTATTGCCAAAAGTCTGGACCTCCCAAAGTGGGTACACATTAAAAAGACTCCATCTGTACCTCCGTGGACCATTAAGCCAGGATCACTAATTTTGGACTTAGCGTGCCATAACAAAAACAACACTCCTAAAGAGACTTATCTAGCTGACTTCCTCCGCAATGCTTCATCCCTAAAGGAGACAGGGTGAACATTCATTTTTTCGGAAGGCTCTAAGATAAACAACAGCACCTCTTTTGCAGCTACCAAAGAAAAGGGAGAACTAATTAGCGCAGTATACTAAATACACATGCATCTGTGTTACGGCAGAGGCCCTAGTCACCTACATTGCTATAGCCACACTGGCAAAACACTTTGGTATCTGCTTTGATCTCCTCTGACAGTCTGTCCACGCTTAATGCAATAAGAAACCCTATAAAGCCACAGAAATAATCTC